>JALDNG010000643.1:0-139281 GCA_024349245.1 Neodontobutis hainanensis
GTTCTTCTAAAGTGTTCTGGCGATGACTTACTGTGGACCACCTTCTGTTTTGAAGTCATTCCGTATATCCATGGACTCATCACTTTTGAAGGAGACACAGCTGGGCCCAGGAGCAGGTCTGTGGATAAAGATGGTGCAGTGGTTTTAGTGCTGACCTCTGACCTGGAGAACAGTGGTGGACCGTTAGATATCCTCATCTCACCTCTGAGCTTTGGGGGGGTCAGTGGTTTTAGAGGGAGGGGCTCCGTCCTCTCTGTGCTCACTCTGATCCATGTTCAGTCCAGAGCCCTACAAAATGACACAAAGTGAACAAACTGTAAAGGACACTCATTAATCCTTTCCTCTGTCCTACACTGCCCCCTACAGCCACAGACCAGTCACTGCAGTTACAGACAAACTATTGCACTAGGACTAAATCAGGGACTACATCTAGATTTAAAGAAACTAAACTAGGAATAAACCAGGACTAAATCTGTGAACTGAGCTTCAGATTAAAAACAGGATCAACAAGGATTCAACTGAGACCAGGCTTAACCCGAAGGAAATATGCATCAGCCATGATTAAATAACTAAGGCTTTTAAAATGCAGCCTGAACAGTGATTAAAATCATATATAACCCTAGTATTTAACAGGACCACATCAGGTTCTGAATGTGGCAGAGAAAAATCAACTCCACAGAACAAAGACAAGGTTTAATGCAAATAAATGAACACAGTTCAGCACAAGAGCAAGAAAACAAGACAAAAAAAGCTTTTTTATATATTGTTATAAGAATTCCTTATATCATTATATATATCCAGAGAGTAGACAGATTATAATTTAACAAGCAATGGCCAGGTTTTAATCCTTGCAAGGAATGAAGGAAAGCAGACACACAGTAACAATGGTACAGCGGGAGGTTTGCTTAAGAAAGTAAACAAAACATAAGACTTTATATGACTGCATTGAAGGCCTTGGTGGGAGACGTATCTTTCATACCCACACCCCCCAAGGCTCAAGGCTCCAGGTGCAGAAGTCCCATGACAAGCCTTGTCCCCGTCTAGTAATGTCTACTTCATGCTTGGATTAGCACGAAGGACATGACATGAATTTGACATGACCTGATGAGAACTATAAGCCCCCAGTAACTCTAAACATTATAAAACTAAATAAACATATATAATTTTAAATTTCAAGTTTAGCTAAATGTATAATAATATAATAAATAAAGATTATATTAATTTGATGAATGACAATACGTTGTATGTTCTTGGACCCAGTTGCCTTGAATAACTGCAGATAGGGTTTTTAACTGGGGGCAAGCAGGTGGATGTTATCCATGTAATTTGGAAAAATTAGCTGTAGCTTCAGCTGCTCATTTGGGTCAAAGTGAAATTCTGGTTGTGTGTAAAAACACTGACACATGTGTCTGTAGCCTACATGTTCAGTGTGGACACATGTTTTTGTTCAAACAAAATCTAGAAACACTCGGGACTGGAGGCTGTGATATAAAAAGGTTTGGGACACAGGAGTGCTGATAGGCTTTTTTAACTGGGGAAGAGGGTGATGGGGAGCTTTTATGAAATTGCATAAAAATTGTACAATGCTCCTCCAGATAATGCCTCTCAACAGGAGCATGTGAACTGTTGTGTGTGAATCTTGAACTGTGGCCACACTCCTGTCCTGCCTCTGACGTTGTGCAGTAAACTCAGCTCCTGTTGTGCTGTAATTGTGCTTATTGGTTATTGCTAATTCTTTAAGAGCAGGACAAACACATGATGCATATATCTACAGCTTATATCTGTGAGGGAGTCTACACACAGAGAGTGCAAAAGGTCTGTGGCAGCAGCATGGTTGTGTGTTTTCATTAACAACAGAAAAACTGTAGTGAGAATGTGGTACAAAGTAATGGTGACTGTAAGATTATTATTGTGTGTTAGTGATGGAAGTCCGATACATTTCCATGAAGCAGTGGTAACACTGATTAATCCTTAGTTTTACCGATGTTTGTCACCTTTTGTAGACATTTGGTTCTGCAGCAAGGACCCTCTCAGAAATACTACACTGCCGCCTGCAGCCAGAGAGCAGTCACTACAGCAGAAGAGCAGTTCTGACAAACCACACTGAGCAGCTCCAGCCTCTTCTGCACTCACTGAAAGGACCAGGAAACAACACAGAACACACCATCAGCTAAAACAACACCAAACACACCATCAGCTAAAACAACACCAAACACACCCTCAGCTAAAACAACACCAAACACACCCTCAGCTAAAACAACACCAGACACACCTTCAGCTAAAACAACACCAAACACACCATCAGCTAAAACAACACCAAACACACCCTCAGCTAAAACAACACCAAACACACCTCAGCTAAAACAACACCAAACACAGCCTCAGCTAAAACACCAAACACACCTCAGCTAAAACAACACCAAACACACCATCAGCTAAAACAACACCAAACACACCTCAGCTAAAACAACACCAAACACACCCTCAGCTAAAACAACACCAGACACACCTTCAGCTAAAACAACACCAAACACACACTCAGCTAAAACAACACCAGACACACCTTCAGCTAAAACAACACCAAACACACACTCAGCTAAAACAACACCAAACACAGCCTCAGCTAAAACACCAAACACACCCTCAACTAAAACAACACCAAACACACCCTTATCTTAAACAACACCAAACACACCCTCAGCTAAAACAACACCAAACACACCCTCAGCTAAAACAACACCAAACACACACTCAGCTAAAACAACACCAGACACACCTCGGCTAAAACAACACCAAGCACACCCTCAGCTAAAACAACACCAGACACACCTTCAGCTAAAACAACACCGGACATACACTCAGCTAAAACAACACCAAACACACCCTCGGCTAAAACAACACCAAGCACACCCTCAGCTAAAACAACACCAGACACACCTTCAGCTAAAACAACACCAACACACCTTCAGCTAAAACAACATTGAACACACACTCAGCTAAAACAACACCAGACACACCCTCGGCTAAAACAACACCAAACACACCCTCAGCTAAAACAACACCAGACACACCTTCAGCTAAACAACACCAAACACACACTCAGCTAAAACAACACCAGACACACCCTCAGCTTAAACAACACCAGACACACCTTCAGCTAAAACAACACCAAACACACACTCAGCTAAAACAACACCAAACACACCTCAGCTAAAACAACACCAAACACACCCTCAACTAAAACAACACCAACACACCCTCAGCTAAAACAACACCAAACACACCCTCAGCTAAAACAACACCAGACACACACATTTAGCTTAAACAACACCAAACACACCCTCAGCTAAAACAACACCAAACCCACCCTCAGCTAAAACAACACCAAACACACCCTCAACTAAAACAACACTAAACACACCTTCAGCTAAAACAACACCAAACACACCTCAGCTAAAACAACACCAAACACACCTTCAGCTAAAACGACACCAAACACACCTTCAGCTAAAACAACACCAAACACACCCTGAGCTAAAACAACACCAAAACACCTTTTGGCTAAAACAACACCAAACACACCTTCAGCTAAAACAACACCAAACACACCTTCAGCTAAAACAACACCTAACACACCTCAGCTAAAATTACACCAAACACTCCCTCAGCTAAAACAACACCAAACACACCCTCAGCTAAAACAACACCAAACACACCTCAACTAAAACAACACCAAACACACCCTCAGCTAAAATTACACCAAACACTCCCTTGGCTAAAACAACATTAAACGCACCCTCAGCTAAAACAACACCATACACACCCTCAGCTAAAATGACACCAAACACTCCCTTGGCTAAAACAACACCAAACACACCCTCAGCTAAAACAACACCAAACACACCTCAACTAAAACAACACCGAACACACCCTCGGCTAAAACAACACCAAACACACCCTCAGCTAAAACGACACTGAACACACCCTCAGCTAAAACAACACCGAACACACCCTTAACTAAAACAACACCAAACACACCCTCAGCTAAAACAACACCGAACACACCTTCAGCTAAAACTACACCAAACACACCCTCAAGTAAAACAACACCAGACACACCTTCAGCTTAAACAACACCAAACACACCCTCTGCTAAAACAAAACCGAACCCACCCTCAGCTAAAAAAACACCAAACACACCCTCAACTAAAACAACACTAAACACACCTTCAGCTAAAACAACACCAAACACACCCTCAGCCAAAAACAACACCAAACACAACCTCAGCTAAAACAACACCAAACACACTTTCAACTAAAACAACACCAAACACACCTTCAGCTAAAACAATAGCAAACGCACCCTCAGCTAAAACAACACCAAACACACTTTCAACTAAAACAACACCAAACACACCTTCAGCTTAAACAACACCAAACACACCCTCAGCTAAAACAACACCAAACACACCCTCAGCTAAAACAACACCAAACACACCCTCAGCTAAAACAACACCAAACACACCCTCAACTAAAACAACACCAAACGCACCCTCAGCTAAAACAACACCAAACACACTTTCAACTAAAACAACACCAAACACACCCTCAGCTAAAACAACACCAAACACACCCTCGGCTAAAACAACACCAAACACACCCTCAGCTAAAACAACACCAAACACACTCTCAGCTAAAACAACACCAGACACACCTTCAGCTAAAACAACACCAAACACACCTCAGCTAAAACAAAACCAAACCCACCCTCAGCTAAATAAACACCAAACACACCTCAACTAAAACAACACCAAACACACCTTCAGCTAAAACAACACCAAACACACCCTCAGCTAAAACAACACCAAACACACCCTCAGCTAAAACAACACCAAACACACCTCAGCCAAAAACAACACCAAACACACCCTCAGCTAAAACAACACCAAACACATTTTCAACTAAAACAACACCAAACACACTTTCAACTAAAACAACACCAAACACATCCTCAGCTAAAACACCAACCTCAGCTAAAACAACACCAAACACACCTCGGCTAAAACAACACCAAACACACCTTCAGCTAAAACAATACCAAACACACCTCAGCTGAAACAACACCAAACACACTTTCAACTAAAACAACACCAAAAACACCTTCAGCTTAAACAACACCAAACACACCCTCAGCTAAAACAAGACCAAACACACCTCTGCTAAAACAACACCAAACACACCCTCAGCTAAAACAACACCGAACCCACCCTCAGCTAAAAAACACCAAACACACCCTCAACTAAAACAACACTAAACACACCTTCAGCTAAAACAACACCAAACACACCCTCAGCCAAAAACAACACCAAACACAACCTCAGCTAAAACAACACCAAACACACTTTCAACTAAAACAACACCAAACACATCCTCAGCTAAAACACCAACCTCAGCTAAACAACACCAAACCCACCCTTGGCTAAAACAACACCAAACACACCTTCAGCTAAAACAATAGCAAACGCACCCTCAGCTAAAACAACACCAAACACACTTTCAACTAAAACAACACCAAACACACCTTCAGCTAAACAACACCAAACACACCTCAGCTAAAACAACACCAAACACACCTCAGCTAAAACAACACCAAACACACCCTCAGCTAAAACAACACCAAACACACCCTCAACTAAAACAACACCAAACGCACCCTCAGCTAAAACAACACCAAACACACTTTCAACTAAAACAACACCAAACACACCTCAGCTAAAACAACACCAAACACACCTCAGCTAAAACAACACCAAACACACCTCAGCTAAAACAACACCAAACACACTCTCAGCTAAAACAACACCAGACACACCTTCAGCTAAAACAACACCAAACACACCTCAGCTAAAACAACACCAAACCCACCCTCAGCTAAATAAACACCAAACACACCTCAACTAAAACAACACCAAACACACCTTCAACTAAAACAACACCAAACACACCTCAGCTGAAACAACACCAAACACACCTCAACTAAAACAACACCAAACACACCCTCAGCCAAAAACAACACCAAACACACCCTCAGCTAAAACAACACCAAACACATTTTCAACTAAAACAACACCAAACACACTTTCAACTAAAACAACACCAAACACATCCTCAGCTAAAACACCAACCTCAGCTAAAACAACACCAAACACACCCTCGGCTAAAACAACACCAAACACACCTTCAGCTAAAACAATACCAAACGCACCCTCAGCTGAAACAACACCAAACACACTTTCAACTAAAACAACACCAAAAACACCTCCAGCTTAAACAACACCAAACACACCCTCAGCTAAAACAAGACCAAACACACCCTCTGCTAAAACAACACCAAACACACCCTCAGCTAAAACAAAACCGAACCCACCCTCAGCTAAAAAAACACCAAACACACCCTCAACTAAAACAATACTAAACACACCTTCAGCTAAAACAACACCAAACACACCCTCAGCTAAAACAACACCAAACACACCCTCAACTAAAACAACACCAAACACACCCTCAGCCAAAAACAACACCAAACACAACCTCAGCTAAAACAACACCAAACACACTTTCAACTAAAACAACACCAAACACATCCTCAGCTAAAACACCAACCTCAGCAAAAACAACACCAAACACACCCTTGGCTAAAACAACACCAAACACACCTTCAGCTAAAACAATAGCAAACACACCTCAGCTAAAACAACACCAAACACACTTTCAACTAAAACAACACCAAACACACCTTCAGCTTAAACAACACCAAACACATTCTCAGCTAAAACAACACCAAACACACCCTCAGCTAAAACAACACCAAACACACCCTCAGCTAAAACAACACCAAACACACCTCAACTAAAACAACACCAAACGCACCCTCAGCTAAAACAACACCAAACACACTTTCAACTAAAACAACACCAAACACAATCTCAGCTAAAACAACACCAAACACACCCTCGGCTAAAACAACACCAAACACACCTCAGCTAAAACAACACCAGACACACCTCAGCTAAAACAACACCAGACACACCTTCAGCTAAAACAACACCAAACACACCTCAGCTAAAACAAAACCGAACCCACCCTCAGCTAAATAAACACCAAACACACCCTCAACTAAAACAACACCAAACACACCTTCAACTAAAACAACACCAAACACACCTCAGCTAAAACAACACCAAACACACCTCAACTAAAACAACACCAAACACACCTCAGCCAAAAACAACACCAAACACACCTCAGCTAAAACAACACCAAACACATTTTCAACTAAAACAACACCAAACACACTTTCAACTAAAACAACACCAAACACATCCTCAGCTAAAACACCAACCTCAGCTAAAACAACACCAAACACACCCACGGCTAAAACAACACCAAACACACCTTCAGCTAAAACAATACCAAACGCATCCTCAGCTGAAACAACACCAAACACACTTTCAACTAAAACAACACCAAAAACACCTTCAGCTTAAACAACACCAAACACACCCTCAGCTAAAACAACACCAAACACACCCTCTGCTAAAACAACACCAAACACACCCTCAGCTAAAACGACACCGAACACACCCTCAGCTAAAACAACACCAAACACACACTCAGCTAAAACAACACCGAACACACCTTAAGCTAAAACGACACCAAAAACACCCTCTGCTTAAAGAACACCAAACACACCCTCAGCTAAAACAACACCAAACACACCTCAGCTAAACAACACCAAACACACCTTCAGCTAAACAACACCAAACACACCCTCAGCTGAAACAACACCAAACACACCTCAACTAAAACAACACCAAACACACCCTCAGCCAAAAACAACACCAAACACACCCTCAGCTAAAACAACACCAAACACATTTTCAACTAAAACACCAAACACACTTTCAGCTAAAACAACACCAAACACATCCTCAGCTAAAACACCAACCTCAGCTTAAACAACACCAAACACACCCTCGCTAAAACAACACCAAACACACCTTCAGCTAAAACAATACCAAACGCACCTCAGCTGAAACAACACCAAACACACTTTCAACTAAAACAACACCAAAAACACCTCCAGCTAAACAACACCAAACACACCTCAGCTAAAACAAGACCAAACACACCCTCTGCTAAAACAACACCAAACACACCTCAGCTAAAACAAAACCGAACCCACCCTCAGCTAAAAACACCAAACACACCTCAACTAAAACAATACTAAACACACCTTCAGCTAAAACAACACCAAACACACCCTCAGCTAAAACAACACCAAACACACCTCAACTAAAACAACACCAAACACACCTCAGCCAAAAACAACACCAAACACAACCTCAGCTAAAACAACACCAAACACACTTTCAGCTAAAACAACACCAAACACATCCTCAGCTAAAACACCAACCTCAGCAAAAACAACACCAAACACACCCTTGGCTAAAACAACACCAAACACACCTTCAGCTAAAACAATAGCAAACGCACCCTCAGCTAAAACAACACCAAACACACTTTCAACTAAAACAACACCAAACACACCTTCAGCTAAAACAACACCAAACACATTCTCAGCTAAAACAACACCAAACACACCTCAGCTAAAACAACACCAAACACACCCTCAGCTAAAACAACACCAAACACACCTCAACTAAAACAACACCAAACGCACCTCAGCTAAAACAACACCAAACACACTTTCAACTAAAACAACACCAAACACAATCTCAGCTAAAACAACACCAAACACACCCTCGGCTAAAACAACACCAAACACACCCTCAGCTAAAACAACACCAGACACACCTCAGCTAAAACAACACCAGACACACCTTCAGCTAAAACAACACCAAACACACCTCAGCTAAAACAAAACCGAACCCACCCTCAGCTAAATAAACACCAAACACACCTCAACTAAAACAACACCAAACACACCTTCAACTAAAACAACACCAAACACACCTCAGCTAAAACAACACCAAACACACCTCAGCTAAAACAACACCAAACACACCTCAGCCAAAAACAACACCAAACACACCTCAGCTAAAACAACACCAAACACATTTTCAACTAAAACAACACCAAACACACTTTCAGCTAAAACAACACCAAACACATCCTCAGCTAAAACACCAACCTCAGCTAAAACAACACCAAACACACCTCACGGCTAAAACAACACCAAACACACCTTCAGCTAAAACAATACCAAACGCATCCTCAGCTGAAACAACACCAAACACACTTTCAACTAAAACAACACCAAAAACACCTTCAGCTTAAACAACACCAAACACACCTCAGCTAAAACAACACCAAACACACCTCTGCTAAAACAACACCAAACACACCTCAGCTAAAACACACCAACACACCTCAGCTAAAACAACACCAAACACACACTCAGCTAAAACAACACCAAACACACCTTAAGCTAAAACGACACCAAAAACACCCTCTGCTTAAAGAACACCAAACACACCCTCAGCTAAAACAACACCAAACACACCCTCAGCTAAAACAACACCAAACACACCCTCACCTAAAACAACACCAAACACACCCTCAACTAAAACAACACCAAACACACCCTCAGCTAAAACAACACCATACACACCTCAGCTAAAACAACACCAAACACACCTCAACTAAAACAACACCAAACACACCCTCAACTAAAACAACACCAAACACACCTCAGCTAAAACAACACCAAACACACCTCAGCTAAAATGACACCAAACACTCCCTTGGCTAAAACAACACCGAACACACCCTCAGCTAAAACAACACCAAACACACCTCAACTAAAACAACACTAAACACACCCTCAACTAAAACAACACCAAACACACCTCAGCTAAAATGACACCAAACACTCCCTTGGCTAAAACAACACCAAACGCACCCTCAGCTAAAACAACACCATACACACCCTCAGCTAAAATGACACCAAACACTCCTTTGGCTAAAACAACACCAACACACCCTCAGCTAAAATTACACCAAACACTCCTTTGGCTAAAACAACACCAACACACCTCAGCTAAAACAACACCAACACACTCAGCTAAAATGACACCAAACACTCCTTTGGCTAAAACAACACCAAACACACCTCAGCTAAAACAACACCAAACGCACCTCAGCTAAAACAACACCATACACACCTCAGCTAAAATGACACCAAACACTCCTTTGGCTAAAACAACACCGAACACACCTCAGCTAAAACAACACCAAACACACCTCAACTAAAACAACACCAAACACACCTCAACTAAAACAACACCAAACACACCCTCAGCTAAAACAACACCAAACACACCCTCAGCTAAAATGACACCAAACACCCCTTGGCTAAAACAACACCAAACACACCTCAGCTAAAACAACACCAAACACACCCTCAACTAAAACAACACCAAACACACCCTCAACTAAAACAACACCAAACACACCCTCAGCTAAAATGACACCAAACACTCCCTTGGCTAAAACAACACCAAACGCACCCTCAGCTAAAACAACACCATACACACCCTCAGCTAAAACAACACCAAACACACTTTCACCTAAAACAACACCAAACACACCCTCAGCTAAAACAACACCAAACACACTTTCAACTAAAACAACACCAAACACATCCTCAGCTAAAACACCAACCTCAGCTAAAACAACACCAAACCCACCCTTGGCTAAAACAACACCAAACACACCTTCAGCTAAAACAATAGCAAACGCACCCTCAGCTAAAACAACACCAAACACACTTTCAACTAAAACAACACCAAACACACCTTCAGCTTAAACAACACCAAACACACCTCAGCTAAAACAACACCAAACACACCTCAGCTAAAACAACACCAAACACACCTCAGCTAAAACAACACCAAACACACCTCAACTAAAACAACACCAAACGCACCTCAGCTAAAACAACACCAAACACACTTTCAACTAAAACAACACCAAACACACCCTCAGCTAAAACAACACCAAACACACCGGCTAAAACAACACATTTTACATTTACATTTACATTTATTCATTTAGCTGACGCTTTTATCCAAAGCGACTTACATTGCTCTACAGTAATTACCAGTGTTACAGTCACTGGAGGCAAGGAGCGTTAAGTGTCTTGCCCAAGGACACACCGACAGTATGAACTGTGGGGAGAGTGGGAATCGAACCGCCTACCTTCCGGTTGAAAGACGACTGCTCTACCCACTGAGCTACTGCCGCCCCAACACCAAACACACCCTCTAAAACAACACCAAACACACTCTCAGCTAAAACAACACCAGACACACCTTCAGCTAAAACAACACCAAACACACCCTCAGCTAAAACAAAACCAAACCCACCCTCAGCTAAATAAACACCAAACACACCTCAACTAAAACAACACCAAACACACCTTCAACTAAAACAACACCAAACACACCTCAGCTGAAACAACACCAAACACACCTCAACTAAAACAACACCAAACACACCTCAGCCAAAAACAACACCAAACACACCCTCAGCTAAAACAACACCAAACACATTTTCAACTAAAACAACACCAAACACACTTTCAACTAAAACAACACCAAACACATCCTCAGCTAAAACACCAACCTCAGCTAAAACAACACCAAACACACCCTCGGCTAAAACAACACCAAACACACCTTCAGCTAAAACAATACCAAACGCACCTCAGCTGAAACAACACCAAACACACTTTCAACTAAAACAACACCAAAAACACCTCCAGCTTAAACAACACCAAACACACCTCAGCTAAAACAAGACCAAACACACCCTCTGCTAAAACAACACCAAACACACCTCAGCTAAAACAAAACCGAACCCACCCTCAGCTAAAAAAACACCAAACACACCCTCAACTAAAACAATACTAAACACACCTTCAGCTAAAACAACACCAAACACACCTCAGCTAAAACAACACCAAACACACCTCAACTAAAACAACACCAAACACACCTCAGCCAAAAACAACACCAAACACAACCTCAGCTAAAACAACACCAAACACACTTTCAACTAAAACAACACCAAACACATCCTCAGCTAAAACACCAACCTCAGCAAAAACAACACCAAACACACCCTTGGCTAAAACAACACCAAACACACCTTCAGCTAAAACAATAGCAAACGCACCCTCAGCTAAAACAACACCAAACACACTTTCAACTAAAACAACACCAAACACACCTTCAGCTTAAACAACACCAAACACATTCTCAGCTAAAACAACACCAAACACACCTCAGCTAAAACAACACCAAACACACCTCAGCTAAAACAACACCAAACACACCTCAACTAAAACAACACCAAACGCACCTCAGCTAAAACAACACCAAACACACTTTCAACTAAAACAACACCAAACACAATCTCAGCTAAAACAACACCAAACACACCCTCGGCTAAAACAACACCAAACACACCCTCAGCTAAAACAACACCAGACACACCCTCAGCTAAAACAACACCAGACACACCTTCAGCTAAAACAACACCAAACACACCCTCAGCTAAAACAAAACCGAACCCACCCTCAGCTAAATAAACACCAAACACACCCTCAACTAAAACAACACCAAACACACCTTCAACTAAAACAACACCAAACACACCTCAGCTAAAACAACACCAAACACACCTCAACTAAAACAACACCAAACACACCCTCAGCCAAAAACAACACCAAACACACCTCAGCTAAAACAACACCAAACACATTTTCAACTAAAACAACACCAAACACACTTTCAACTAAAACAACACCAAACACATCCTCAGCTAAAACACCAACCTCAGCTAAAACAACACCAAACACACCCACGGCTAAAACAACACCAAACAAACCTTCAGCTAAAACAATACCAAACGCATCCTCAGCTGAAACAACACCAAACACACTTTCAACTAAAACAACACCAAAAACACCTTCAGCTTAAACAACACCAAACACACCCTCAGCTAAAACAACACCAAACACACCCTCTGCTAAAACAACACCAAACACACCCTCAGCTAAAACGACACCGAACACACCTCAGCTAAAACAACACCAAACACACACTCAGCTAAAACAACACCAACACACCTTAAGCTAAAACGACACCAAAAACACCCTCTGCTTAAAGAACACCAAACACACCCTCAGCTAAAACAACACCAAACACAACCTCAGCTAAAACAACACCAAACACACCCTCAGCTAAAACAACACCAAACACACCCTCAACTAAAACAACACAAACACACCTCAGCTAAAACAACACCATACACACCCTCAGCTAAAACAACACCAAACACACCTCAACTAAAACAACACCAAACACACCCTCAACTAAAACAACACCAAACACACCTCAGCTAAAACAACACCAAACACACCCTAAGCTAAAATGACACCAAACACTCCTTGGCTAAAACAACACCGAACACACCTCAGCTAAAACAACACCAAACACACCCTCAACTAAAACAACACCAAACACACCCTCAACTAAAACAACACCAAACACACCTCAGCTAAAATGACACCAAACACTCCCTTGGCTAAAACAACACCAAACGCACCTCAGCTAAAACAACACCATACACACCCTCAGCTAAAATGACACCAAACACTCCTTTGGCTAAAACAACACCGAACACACCCTCAGCTAAAATTACACCAAACACTCCTTTGGCTAAAACAACACCGAACACACCCTCAGCTAAAACAACACCGAACACACCCTCAGCTAAAATGACACCAAACACTCCTTTGGCTAAAACAACACCGAACACACCCTCAGCTAAAACAACACCAAACGCACCCTCAGCTAAAACAACACCATACACACCCTCAGCTAAAATGACACCAAACACTCCTTTGGCTAAAACAACACCGAACACACCCTCAGCTAAAACAACACCAAACACACCCTCAACTAAAACAACACCAAACACACCCTCAACTAAAACAACACCAAACACACCCTCAGCTAAAACAACACCAAACACACCCTCAGCTAAAATGACACCAAACACTCCCTTGGCTAAAACAACACCAAACACACCCTCAGCTAAAACAACACCAAACACA
This sequence comes from Neodontobutis hainanensis, assembly GCA_024349245.1. Taxonomy (NCBI): domain Eukaryota; kingdom Metazoa; phylum Chordata; class Actinopteri; order Gobiiformes; family Odontobutidae; genus Neodontobutis; species Neodontobutis hainanensis. The sequence continues at coordinate 14,207 of JALDNG010000643.1, forward strand.
CCCTCAACTAAAACAACACCAAACACACCCTCAACTAAAACAACACCAAACACACCCTCAGCTAAAATGACACCAAACACTCCCTTGGCTAAAACAACACCAAACGCACCCTCAGCTAAAACAACACCAAACACACCCTCAGCTAAAATGACACCAAACACTCCCTTGGCTAAAACAACACCAAACACACCCTCAGCTAAAACAACACCAAACACACCCTCAACTAAAACGACACCAAACACACCCTCAACTAAAACAACACCAAACACACCCTCAGCTAAAACAACACCGAACACACCTCAGCTAAAACAACACCAAACACACGCTCAACTAAAACAACACCAAACACACCCTCAGCTAAAATTACACCAAACACTCCCTTGGCTAAAACAACACCAAACACACCTCAGCTAAAACAACTCCATTCACACCTCGCTAAAACAACACTGAATACACCCTCAGCTAAAACGACACTGAACACACCTCAGCTAAAACAACACCGAACACACCCTCAACTAAAACAACAGCAAACACACCTCAGCCAAAAACAACACCAAACACACCCTCAGCTAAAACAACACCAAACACACTTTCAACTATAACAACACCAAACACATCCTCAGCTAAAACACCAACCTCAGCTAAAACAACACCAAACACACTTTCAACTAAAACAACACCAAACACACCTTCAGCTTAAACAACACCAAAAACAACCTCTGCTAAAACAACACCAAACACACCCTCTGCTAAAACAACACCAAACACACCCTCAGCTAAAACGACACCGAACACACCCTCAGCTAAAACAACACCAAACACACACTCAGCTAAAACAACACCAGACACACCCTCAGCTAAAACAACACCGAACACACCCTCAGCTAAAACAACACCGAACACACCCTCAGCTAAAATGACACCAAACACTCCTTTGGCTAAAACAACACCGAACACACCCTCAGCTAAAACAACACCAAACGCACCCTCAGCTAAAACAACACCATACACACCCTCAGCTAAAATGACACCAAACACTCCTTTGGCTAAAACAACACCGAACACACCCTCAGCTAAAACACACCAAACACACCCTCAACTAAAACAACACCAAACACACCCTCAACTAAAACAACACCAAACACACCCTCAGCTAAAACAACACCAAACACACCCTCAGCTAAAATGACACCAAACACTCCCTTGGCTAAAACAACACCGAACACACCCTCAGCTAAAACAACACCAAACACACCCTCAACTAAAACAACACCAAACACACCTCAACTAAAACAACACCAAACACACCCTCAGCTAAAATGACACCAAACACTCCCTTGGCTAAAACAACACCAAACGCACCCTCAGCTAAAACAACACCATACACACCTCAGCTAAAATGACACCAAACACTCCTTTGGCTAAAACAACACCGAACACACCTCAGCTAAAACAAAACCAAACACACGCTCAACTAAAACAACACCGAACACACCCTCAGCTAAAATTACACCAAACACTCCTTGGCTAAAACAACACCAAACACACCTCAGCTAAAACAACTCCATTCACACCTCGGCTAAAACAACACTGAATACACCCTCAGCTAAAACGACACTGAACACACCCTCAGCTAAAACAACACCGAACACACCCTCAACTAAAACAACAGCAAACACACCTCAGCCAAAAACAACACCAAACACACCCTCAGCTAAAACAACACCAAACACACTTTCAACTATAACAACACAAACACATCCTCAGCTAAAACACCAACCTCAGCTAAAACAACACCAAACACACTTTCAACTAAAACAACACCAAACACACCTTCAGCTTAAACAACACCAAAAACAACCTCAGCTAAAACAACACCAAACACACCCTCTGCTAAAACAACACCAAACACACCCTCAGCTAAAACGACACCGAACACACCCTCAGCTAAAACAACACCAAACACACACTCAGCTAAAACAACACCAGACACACCTCAGCTAAAACAACACCGAACACACTCTCAGCTAAAAACACCAAACACACCTTCAGCTAAAACAACACCAAACACACCCTTAACTAAAACAACACCAAACACACCTTCAGCTAAAACAACACCAAACACACCCTCAACTAAAACAACACCAAACACACCCTCAGCTAAAACAACACCAAACACTCCCTTGGCTAAAACAACACCAAACACACCCTGAGCTAAAACAACTCCATTCACACCCTCGGCTAAAACAACACCGAACACACCCTCAGCTAAAGCGACACTGAACACACCCTCAGCTAAAACAACACCAAACACACCCTCAGCTAAAACGACACCAAACACACCCTCAGCTAAAACAACACCGAACACACCTCTGCTAAAACAACACCAAACACACCCTCAGCTAAACGACACCAAACACACCTCAGCTAAAACAACACCGAACACACCTCAGCTAAAACGACACCGAACACACCCTCAGCTAAAACAACACCAAACACACCCTCAGCTAAAACAACACCGAACACATCTTCAGCTAAACGACACCGAACGCACTCTCAGCTAAAACAACACCATACACACCCTTAGCTAAAATGACACCAAACACTCCCTTGGCTAAAACAACACCGAACACACCTCAGCTAAAACAACACCAAACACACCCTCAGCTGAAACAACACCAAACACACTTTCAACTAAAACAACACCAAACACACCCTCAGCTAAAACAACACCAAACACACCCTCAGCTAAAACAACACCAAACACACCTCAGCTAAAACAACACCGAACACACCTTCAGCTAAAACGACACCGAATACACCTTCAGCTAAAACAACACCAAACACACCCTGAGCTAAAATTACACCAAACACTCCCTTGGCTAAAACAACACCGAACACACCTTCCGCTAAAACGACACCGAACACACCTTCAGCTAAAACAACACCTAAGACACCTAAGCTAAAATTACACCAAACACTCCCTTGGCTAAAACAACACCAAATGCACCCTCAGCTAAAACAACACCATACACATTTAGCTAAAATGACACCAAACACTCCCTTGGCTAAAACAACACCGAACACACCTCAGCTAAAACAACACCAAACACACCCTCAACTAAAACAACACCAAACACACCTCAGCTAAAACAAAACCAAACACACGCTCAACTAAAACAACACCGAACACACCTCAGCTAAAATTACACCAAACACTCCCTTGGCTAAAACAACACCAAACACACCTCAGCTAAAACAACTCCATTCACACTCGGCTAAAACAACACTGAATACACCCTCAGCTAAAACGACACTGAACACACCTCAGCTAAAACAACACCGAACACACCTCAACTAAAACAACAGCAAACACACCCTCAGCCAAAAACAACACCAAACACACCCTCAGCTAAAACAACACCAAACACACTTTCAACTATAACAACACCAAACACATCCTCAGCTAAAACACCAACCTCAGCTAAAACAACACCAAACACACTTTCAACTAAAACAACACCAAACACACCTTCAGCTTAAACAACACCAAAAACAACCTCAGCTAAAACAACACCAAACACACCCTCTGCTAAAACAACACCAAACACACCTCAGCTAAAACGACACCGAACACACCCTCAGCTAAAACAACACCAAACACACACTCAGCTAAAACAACACCAGACACACCCTCAGCTAAAACAACACCGAACACACCCTCAGCTAAAAACACCAAACACACCTTCAGCTAAAACAACACCAAACACACCCTTAACTAAAACAACACCAAACACACCTTCAGCTAAAACAACACCAAACACACCCTCAACTAAAACAACACCAAACACACCCTCAGCTAAAACAACACCAAACACTCCCTTGGCTAAAACAACACCAAACACACCCTGAGCTAAAACAACTCCATTCACACCTCGGCTAAAACAACACCGAACACACCCTCAGCTAAAACGACACTGAACACACCCTCAGCTAAAACAACACCAAACACACCCTCAGCTAAAACGACACCAAACACACCCTCAGCTAAAACAACACCGAACACACCCTCTGCTAAAACAACACCAAACACACCCTCAGCTAAAACGACACCAAACACACCCTCAGCTAAAACAACACGAACACACCTCAGCTAAAACGACACCGAACACACCCTCAGCTAAAACAACACCAAACACACCCTCAGCTAAAACAACACCGAACACATCTTCAGCTAAAACGACACGACACGAGCACTCTCAGCTAAAACAACACCATACACACCCTTAGCTAAAATGACACCAAACACTCCCTTGGCTAAAACAACACCGAACACACCCTCAGCTAAAACAACACCAAACACACCTCAGCTGAAACAACACCAAACACACTTTCAACTAAAACAACACCAAACACACCTCAGCTAAAACAACACCAAACACACCCTCAGCTAAAACAACACCAAACACACCTCAGCTAAAACAACACCGAACACACCTTCAGCTAAAACGACACGAATACACCTTCAGCTAAAACAACACCAAACACACCCTGAGCTAAAATTACACCAAACACTCCCTTGGCTAAAACAACACCGAACACACCTTCCGCTAAAACGACACGAACACACCTTCAGCTAAAACAACACCTAAGACACCCTAAGCTAAAATTACACCAAACACTCCTTGGCTAAAACAACACCAAATGCACCCTCAGCTAAAACAACACCATACACACCCTTAGCTAAAATGACACCAAACACTCCCTTGGCTAAAACAACACCGAACACACCTCAGCTAAAACAACACCAAACACACCTCAACTAAAACAACACCAAACACACCCTCAGCTAAAATTACACCAAACACTCCCTTGGCTAAAACAACACCAAACGCACCCTCAGCTAAAACAACACCATACACACCCTCAGCTAAAATGACACCAAACACTCCCTTGGCTAAAACAACACAAACACACCTCAGCTAAAACAACACCAAACACACCCTCAACTAAAACAACACCGAACACACTCCTCAGCTAAAATGACACCAAACACTCCCTTGGCTAAAACAACACCAAACACACCCTCAGCTAAAACGACACTGAACACACACTCAGCTAAAACAACACCGAACACACCCTCAACTAAAACAACACCAAACACACCCTCAGCTAAAACAACACCGAACACACCTTCAGCTAAAACTACACCAAACACACCCTCAGCTAAAACAACACCAAACTGTAGTGTCCAATACTGACCGCTCAGCCTTTAGTACAACAAGACCCGAGTAGGCTATCCCCCAAGCACTACTAACTTTTGTACAGAAAATGTAAGCTTTTTATACAGTTTTGAGATGACAGTTTAGTAATAACTCTTTCTGTGATCTTAGATGAGCCTTTGAAGATTTTTATTAAACTCGGTGATGTCATTCTGTAAGGCCTTGGGACTCTTGCACCTGCTAGGCCCCTCGTCTCTGACCTTGAGCATCAGGCTCCCATGTCTCTATCTGGGCCTTCAATGTGTGTGTGTGTGCTTTAAACTTATCATGTTTTAAACCATACTCTTCTGACATTAAGTTTTCTTTCTTTTACATTAATATGTTTCTAAATGTATTAATATAACATCCCTTACTTGATTACACACCATGCATAAGTATAAACCATAAACACATAACATAAACTCATCATGCATAAATGAATAACTAATTAAGCACACAGAAACAAGCATATAACATGAAAAATATACCACAGAACACACCTTCAGCTAAAACGACACCAAACACACCGTAGCTAAAACAACACAACACACCTTCAGCTAAAACAACACCAAACACACCTCAGCTAAAACGACACCGAACACACCTCAGCTAAAACAACACCAAACACACCCTCAGCTAAAACAACACCGAACACACCCTCAGCTAAAACAACACCGAACACACCCTCAGCTAAAACGACACCGAACACACCCTCAGCTAAAAAACACCGAACACACCTTCAGCTAAAACTCTATACACCTCTTTAGAACGGTTTGCTTTAAACAGCTTTATCATAAAATGTTTGAACTAAAACTAACTCAAAGTCACATTTTCTCTGAGTTTTAAAGCAGTCCTCATTTTGTCTCTACATCAGACGTCTTTGTTTTCTGTCATTCGTACCTTCTTTGGTTAAAGGTACAGTGTTAATTACATTAGTTTCTTATAAAAACCGATAGAAAGAGACAAAAGAGAAAACTCACCACTTGGTCGTCGACACAAACAGTTTCTGAAGCTCCTTCCTCAAACTCAGAAAGAAGAACCGGTGCATTTTGTGGTGAAATAAAACAAGATGTGCAAATTCTGTAAAGTATTGTGCAACAAAAACGTCTGGCCGTGTGACTTCTGTCAGTTCTCTTTTTCTGTCTCAATCAGTTTTACTTTTGGAAACAGAAAGATAAATACTGTATCTGACACATGCAGATCTCAAAGTGCCCTTTGGTCAAAGGAAGCAGAGCGCCAAGAGCGAAGAATGAAGAGTGAGTAGTCAGTGTTATTAAAGAGAGTCCAACAACAGCACGACAGAAGAACCGTTGGAAGTTGAAAAACTGTGGGTGAAATAAACGTGTACGTGGTGTCATGTATTTGGAGAAATGATCACGTTTGGAGCTACAGTTGTCAGTCTCTGACAAAACTTTTTATATCAATGTTTTTCTCTTATTTCGGTCTGGAGTATTATTTACTGAACCTGACTGACATTTTTCAGAGCTTGTCAAGTGCAGGAATGAAATTAATTTGTTAACCCCGGGGTTTAATTGATGTTAAACCAGTGTTTCCTGCAGCACTTTAAGGTTGTCCCTCGACTAACGTTCAGTCGAGTCTATTGAACAGACTGTATACAGTAATAGGCCTTTATAGTGAACATGAAAATGTGTTTATGTGGTCAAATAACCTCACTGTGGTAAGTTATTGAGACATTCGTGAATTATAAGTGGAGTGTATCAATGACACAAGTTTGTGTAAACGTTTTTTATGAATATGTTTTTCAACTGTCCTGGACTCATTCCTGCACGGCCTGTCCGTCCTGGAAGTTGATCCTTCCTTCTGTGGTTCTCCCTAAGGTTTCTCTTTTTTCCCAGCTGGGTTTTTTTGGAGTTTTTCTTCTGACCTTGATGGAGGCTGCTGAAGGTGGTGGATCACTAACCAACTGAGTTAAAAAGAACAAAACAGGTCAGATTTAAAAGCTTCTCAAAGACAAAGTTACACTGCAGTGTCTTATGTTTTATTACATTTTAGATCTATATCACCATAAGGTTCAAAAGATGTTATTTATGTTTAATAAAATAGTAGATTAATGCTGAGTATTTCTTGTTCCTCGATGAAAAGGAAGAAAAGAGAGATGAGGAGAGGAAATGGAGATGGAGCTTTAACAAAGTGTGCAGGAGACATAAAGTTAGGAGACAGAGGAATGATGGAGGAACACAGTGAATCTATGTAAATAAATCTATTTTAAATGTTGGTTAATGGCCTTACAGTTCTTTTCTGTAATATGAAGAAGAAATAATAAAGAAGAAGAGTCAAAGAAAGAAGAGAAAAAAATGTTTATTAGGTACCATCAAATCAAGAACAAGAGGCTGAAACATAATGTAGCCTGGTCAGTCACAGTGAGGCATTTAGTGTCAGAGCTTTCTATCTCGATATGACAACATTTTACATTAGAGTAATATTTGTCCCATCTTCGTTTTAATGTCTGTCTCAAGTTCAAAGCTCAAGCTGTGTTTTCTATTTTGGCTAAAACACGTTTAATGGGATGTGATCAATGAATGAAATACTGGAGTGTTCCTTTTTTGACTTAACATTTTAAATCAGATCGATCTAATCAACTTCTAAAGCCTACATTTCAACTGGATGTTACTAATTGTGTGTTTTTTGACGTAGAAAAGGAAGAGTTGGTTCATCTGTTCTTTTCTTGTCAGAACTGTCAGAGTAAGTCCAACATTCTTGTCAGAATGTTGGACTTACTCTAAAAGAGCTCAAGTTTGGTGGTCTTATGAGAGACCTAAGGGTTCATTCTTTTATTCTTTTAGGGAAACATTTATTACACAAATGTGTTTTCTTTAAGACTAAACCTGAGCTCACTCACTGGAGGCATGAGCTTAAACTTTAGGCTAAATCCTGAACTCTTTTGACAGAAAAGTTTCTTTTTAGACTCATTTCATTTGAATTGACCGCGACCTCTTTCAGAGCTGTCAATCTATTCCATCTGTGGACATCTTCTTTGTTTTTTTAAATAATGGCTGAACTTCAATATGTCTCTTGTATTGGTTGAGACATGTATTGTGAGATACTTTATGGATTGTTTTCTGGTTATAAGAGTCCTCTCGGCTCTAATCTGTGAGAACACTGGCTTGTGTTGCTGCTTTACGCTGGGACTTGTCTGTCCTTCTGTTTTGACATGTTTTTTTGGGACATGTTTTAACGGGGACTTTACAGAATTGGATTATGTCTTGTGAATACTTTCTTTACTCAAAAAGATTTGAATGACTGACCTAGCTTGTATTTTTCCTGATCCTGATTCCTTTCACACTGTTCGGCTGTGAGCCCGCTCCATAGAAAGTGTTGGATTGTCCAGAACGACTGTGTTTGACCTGGATAAATGCTTCCTGTGTGAGTGAAAGCACATGCTTCTGTCTTCTTTACACTGATTGTAAGATGCTCTCCAGAGTTTGAAGATCAGGCGACACTTTAGAACTGATGCTGTTTGGATTTGGATCAGAGTGGAAGATGTCATGTGCTCACAGTAAACATGTTGAGTCATTACACACCAGGTTTGGACAAAAGACACATGGACAGTTAGTGAGCAGCTTGTTATTTCTGACACATTACATTCATTGATTTTAGAGAAGTTTCTCATTCTTTTGAAACGACTGAAGGATTGGTCTGGAGTTAGAAATGTGGTGGGGGTCATCAGCTTTAAATATTGGGAGGATTTGAGCAGTTTTCCAGGTTGAAGGAACACAGAGAGCCTGACACAAAGATGAATCAGACGATGTAAAAGAGGTTCAGAAAGTTCATGTTGAGCTCATTTCTGTCGTAAGAATGTGAGTTGTTTAGGGAACGTAAGGTCTGACACATGTCCATCTGTGAGACTTCTGTAAATGTCAAATGTGATGAGACTGATGAGTTTCTGCCAAAGGCTTTGAGGCTGGACACTTAGAAGACTCTTCATTTACACATGTCACTAAATAATCATTAAAGTCATGTTTTTAATATTCAGTGATGAGTTCTCCAGTGAAGTTCATCTGAATTTAATTTGAGTTGTTCTTTTTACATTTGACCTTTATGTTTTTAAATGTTTGCAACATCATTTTAGGATTTGAAGCCTCTTGAGTATTTGATTTAGAAAAGAATCCATTTTAGTTTTACACAATGCAACAGACACTTATTTCTAATTGACATTAATTGTACTTTTGTTTCCTGGGATTTAGATGTTCTGTATATTTTCAGAGTTAAATCTTTCTCTTGAGAAGTTGTAGTGTTTCCGAATTGAACCTGTTCTGACTTTATGTTTTTTGGACAGAGATGATTTTTTGACTGTTTCTATTTCTGTTTGGAAGTTTGAACAGGTTTGTTCTGGATTTATTCAGGATCTTTCATCTTTCCAGTCGCTGGAACTGCTTTTGAAATAGTTTTTTCACACTTGACGACGTGCGTGTCCTTTAGCAGTTGTGTATTTGTTTCTAATCGTGTCGACTCGAGAGTGGTCAGAGAATGCTGCCTTTATTTCTCCAGAATATTCAGACTTGTTCCAGTGATTTGTGAAAATAAGTCAATGATTGAGCTGCGTGTTTGTCCACTTCTTGGAGCTCCTTCATTAAGTGACTAAGACCAAGCTTTGAGGCGAGAGCTTTGAGAGACTTGGATTCAAATCCTCCAGAAACACAAGCTCTTCTGTCTTTGCTGCTTTTATTGGACTGGAGATCTGAGACAGGGAAGTGTTTGTCTTATTGTTTGGACCATTAGATGTTACCATGAGGCTAGTTGAATGTTGATGTGTAAAATCCAGGACCAGTTGCACTGACTCTGTGTCTGTTTTGATTTTTGTTAAAGCAGGCACATATTTTTGATTGGCATACAGGACAACTCCAGCAGTTTTTCATTTGGGTTTTTACACTAGAGTCAATCATTTACACTTGAGAGAAAGGAGTGAGGGACAGCAGGAGTAAGACAAGGTTCAGAGACTGTCTTTATGTGTTCCTTTGTTTGAGCATCATTTTAAACTCATCCACTTTGGGACAAGGCTACGAGAGTTTAGACGCACATTTAAATCCTCTTACTTCTCTGAGCTGAACAAATGTGGTTGTCTTTGTTAAAAGTGCTGCTCTCTGAGTTTTTCTTGATGGGACTTTGGTGAGGAGAGGAAGAGGAGGAGATGTTGTAGTAAAAAGTTGATTGGGGGAAAGACAGGTGCTGGGTCTGAGAGAGTGCAGTGCTGCAGCTGTAGGACTGGGCCGGATGTAAAAAGACAAGGAATATTAAGATCAGAGTCATATCTATAAAAATACAGAGAGAATCAGATAAAAGTGTATGACTCAGGCCCAGGATTAAGTTCAACATTTCCTCTGAATAAGAATAAAAACCAGGACTTAGACTGTCTTCTACCCAGAGCTGAAATATGAAAGCACTGAGATTAAAGTTTTAGAAGAAAATGGCTCCAGATCTGGTCGAGGCCAAGAGTAAGGCTTCCAACTAAAGTTAAAGTGGAAAGTGAGAAAACAGGTTGTATAATAGGTCTGCTCCACAGGTGGGACGTCCTGGGACCACATAATAAACAATCATATCAGACTTTTATCAAAAAGATGAGTCTGAGCCTTGTGTCCAGACAGAGTCCACAGCTCGTGTTGAACAGATATTTACAGTTGAATCTGTTCAATTAGCTGCTGTAATAATGATTCAAACTCAGAGACAGAGTGAAGACATGTGTTGGACACAAACATTAGTGAAGTCTGAGTGTGGACACACTTCAGTCACAAAAAAACCTGTGTTAGTGCGGAAGAAAGAGTGTGGGCTGTTTTTAATGGAAGACCAGACACAGAATGGTCTAGTTTCTCTGTGGGACACTTTTGACATTTCACTGCTGAGTAATAAAAGCTTTACGTCAACAGGCTTTAGACAGAAGTTAGTCTGAGATTTCAGTTTTGGGCACAAATAGAACTGTGGCAGAATACATTGAATCACCCCCTCAAATCTCTAACTCTCCCTCCAGTCTTGTTTTCTCAACAACACGACTGCCAAGACATCAACCCCGCCAGGCATCTACACCTTCTTCTGCTTCAGACCAAACTTAGACTACTACTTCATGCATGTTGCTTCAGCGCCTTCACAAACAGGTCCACTTTTCTAATCTTGTCGTTTTGGGGGCGTTGCGAGGGAAGCGGTAGAAGCTTCTGTCGTCTTAAGGGCCGCATGTGGAGAGTAGGACACATTAATCACAAGGACACAAGAAAAGCTGGAGATGGAAAGGGATTGGAGTGTGAGGTGGGGCTGAAAGGTTGTTCTGACAGAAATGACCATCAGTTTGTCACTGCTGTAGTCGAACACGCTGGAGGCACCTGCAAACACACTTGGCACTGCCATTTGTCCATGTTCCAGGTTGAAGGTAACTAATCATATCAGTGGAGCGCCGCTAAAGAAAGACAGATAATAATGGTCCAAATACTACAAGATCCTGGATATTTACCTCAAAGCAAATGTTGTCTAGTGGAATGATGTTTGAAATAAGACTTTTGTGCTGTATTTGCAACATTGAGAGGATCCTAATAGACTATAAGGCAATATTATAGAACAAGCATGTTAGCTGCAGTCCCTGATTTGACCAGCAGGGAACAGAGGCCTGTGAGCAGCATGGTGTTAGCTGTTCTTGAGAGAGAACACACTGTTTGGACTGCAGACACAGAACACAGTATATAGTGTATAAAGTGAGGCTCAGCCACAGGACCATGTCACTAATAATAGGACATGAACCGAGGGAAAAGAGTCAATGCAAACCCACTTCACAGAACGACATGTACATCCACGATTAGTAGACAAATACATCATTCTTGTGCTTTTAAAACTTCAGATGTAAATGTAAAGCCTCTGACACACTCGACGTTATTAATAAATAAATCTCAGTTTAATGCACACTGTTCAATCAGAGATGTCACGAGCATCACAGGCTGTGATTCAGAGAAAGAACAAACAGGACAGTTGAGTTACTTGAGTGGTGTTTATGTGACTGAAAAGGATCAGGACTTGATAAAACAGTTCTCTTTTGGCCCAAATTATTTTTATAAAATATAATTCAGACCTCTAGAATCATGTTGACACTAGCTTCATTTATTAACACCATCATTTTACACTTCTGAGTTATTTTAACAGACCAAGTGTGAATGCCTTGTAAAGTATATCATTAAATTCAGTTTGAAGTTATCCTTGAAATATGGATGTTGCACAGGTTGATTTACCACAAACTCACAAAAATCCATCCTGTTCTGCTCCAGACAAAGCGTCTGCTCAATCACCAACCAACACCTGCTCTTTGCAAACACTTTCTGTGGAAGCCTTCCAGATGGAGCTGTGACATAGACACAGGACATCTGCAGAGGCAGGTTAGATGTGGATATTGTCAGAAAGGATTTGTAATATATTCTGAACCCTAATAATATTTGTATAATATAGCGCTTTTTTGGGGACGCAAAGACGCTTTACATATCAATTATTCATTCATACACAGTCACACACTGGTGATGGTAAGCTACAACTGTAGCCACAGCTGCCCTGGGGCAGACTGACAGAGACGTGGCAGCCATTTTGCGCCTACGGCCTCTTCGACCAACACCACATACAGTCACTGAACATTCTTACACATTCTTACGAGGCAAGGTGGGTTAAGTGTCTTGCCCAAGGACACAACGACATTATGGGGAGAGAAGGAATCAAACCTACTACCTTCCGGTTGAAGGATGGCCGCTCTACCACTGAGCCACTGCGCCCCCGACTTTGCACTACATCTAATCATTGTCCAGGGACACTCTGTCCTGTTCACTTAGACACACATCTCTGACACTCAGCTCAATACACGTCCATCCACGACCCTGGAGCTGGGGGGGGGGCATAATGTAAACCTATAAAAGCTTCAGGGATTGTTTACGTCTTTAAGCAAAACCTTCCACCTACCATTGTTACCGGGTGTCTGTTTTGTTTCTCTTTGCAAAGATTAAACCTGTCTATTATTTTCAAATCATACACCGTCTCCATCGTCTGCTCATTTAATCTGTAAAGGTAAATTCTCTTAACATTTGGGGACTCGTCCGGGATATCGACATCTACTGTTTCTTGTGCAGAAAGTGAAACTGACGCACGGAAGAAATGCACAAACAAGCATTTCTTTGTAAGTCCCAAAACTATGTTTTAAATAGTACGGGCCAGACCTTCACTCTCTGTGTGTGAGACGCAGTGACGATATCTGAACTAAAAAGAGAAAAAGCAGAGACGATGAGAGACAGAACAGAAGTCTGGCTGTGGAAAGACTGGACCATTCGACTAAAGTCAGGTAAAACAGCTGTTAAAATTGTTTCTGTTTGTGTTTGTGAACTAAAAGCTTCCGGAAGTAGTGTTTGGGTTGCTTCTGCTTAAATTGTTTGGTAATTACATGTCATCTATCCTGAGAGTATTTCCATGTTGTTACTATTACTGTAGAACGCTGAAGCTGAGATACCGTCTGAGAGACGAGGAAAAAGTATGTGTTTTTGTCGAGACCCTGCCTTTAGAGGTGTATGGTGAGATTTAAACTGGATGTTTTGATATTAATCTATGGTAAAATTTGCAGATTTTGCTTTAGTTTAATAGCATATATCCTAATACGCCACATTCAAATGTGTGGCCTAACTAGTAATGTTGGTAAAATGGTTTAATGATGCATTAGACGAGCTCGAGATGACTCTCAGTCGAGACCCTGCCAAAATCCAATGAGATTGGAGCCTGAAGTCATGTGACGGTAAAATAAAAAGCAGGCCTGCAGAGAATTGTTCACTGCGTGTGAAGCAGTGAGATACAGAGAAAAAGTCCACTAAGATGAAGTGGCTTTAATGAAGTTTATATAACCTTAAGGGTTAGTGAGTAAAAAGTGTGTTTGAGAGAGTGATTGGGATGCGACTGTGGATTGAATGCATTCAATTGATTTTATTGGAAGAAGTTGATTCAGTCTGAATAATGAGATCGAACATAAGTCAGCCTGAATGTGAAAAAACCTTAACTTGTGAGTTAAGTTAATGCAACAGAGTGACTCAGAGAATCTGATCCATTTGAGGAAAAATAGCAAGAGATACAGATTTATGTAAATTACAAGTACCTGCATGTGAAAAAATCTAACATTGTGTTATGGGAATTGTAATATCTTAGTATTCCTATGATTAGTATCTTGTTGTTGGCACTGCAACTTCTGATTACATGTCATTCTGTACACATCATGACAGATTATCATCCACTTTATCGGACATCTCCGCCTATACACTGTATGTCCTGCTGCCATGTATGGCTTACTTAGTTAAGCAATAACCATCAGTCTTTGAAGTGTCTGACATGTATTTGCTTCTTCCTTGCAAGAAATAAAACCTGACCAAATAATTTCAAATCATATACAGTCTCTGTCGTCTGCTCATTTAATCTGTAACAAAAATTCTCTTAACATTGTGTCAAATCTAATGTTTGTGCTTGTTCTGCTGATCTGACACATGAAGCCGTCTGAGTCGAGCTGTGAACAGAGCAGTGTAAAAACAACACTTATGTTTTGTTCTGTTCTTGTTCTGTTTTGACGAATAGTTGCTCCAGTTCAGTTAATGTTACATTTGAGCTCAGGCCTGCTCTAAATGGACTTTGTGACTGAGATTGTGTTTTGATGAGAATGTGTTTCCTTCTGTGGAAGATATTATTATATTATTTATTATTGATAAAGTAAAGACTATTGCTTTTCATAACAGTGACAGTGTCAGTGTATGCTTTGTATTTTTTAATAAGATATTTCTAGATGCACACCTCTGATTAGTGTTTTTGTCTGTATTACATTGAGAGGGTAAATTGAAGAGGAAACGGTCCATAACTCCAGTCAGAGTCACTAGAAACTAAGTGCCTTGCGAAAGTATTCGGCCCCCTTGAACTTTGCAACCTTTTGCCACATTTCGGGATTCAAACATAATGATATGAAACTGTATTTTTTGTGAAGAATCAACAACAAGTGGGACACAATCATTAAGTGGAAAAAAAATTATTGGATATTTCAAACCTTTTTAACAATTAAAAACTGAAAAATTGGGCGTGCAAAATGATTCAGCCCCTTTACTTTCAGTGCAGCAGACTCTCTCCAGAAGTTCAGTGAGGATCTCTGAATGATCCAATGTTGACCTAAAGGACTAATGATGATCAATAGAATCCACCTGTGTGTAATCTAAACTTAGTCCAAATACAGCTGTTCTGTGACAGCCTCAGAGCTTTGTTAAGACAAGATTGGAAAGCACACAGCTTCATGAAGTCCAAAGAACACAGCGGACAGGTCAGGGATAAAGTTTTGGAGAAGTTTAAAGCAGGGTTAGGCTCTAAAAAGATTTCCCTTTGAACGTGTCACAAGAGGGAGTGGTGTCACGTCACAATGTTTCTGTCTTGAATTAAAACCAAAACTATCTCCGTCTGCTTCAAAATGACAGCCCTTTGAGAAATCTTAGTGAATGTCCTCATTAATAAGAAAGACAAATATAGAGTTTGACAGAACATAGGTAATGTGTGCTCTTTGGATATTCCACTTTTGTCCATTGCAGCAGAACCCTGTTTCCATCTGAGCTCAACACTGGCCTCCAGTGTCGTTTCTAAAACAGATTGTGCACAGTGCACTTCTTTAATGAAGTTAAAACCTCAGCAACACCAACTGAAAACTCAACTTTGTCATTTATGAGACAAACAATATCACAATAGAATATTTCCATTGATAGAACAAACATACTCTTGGATTTAAACTGAAAACCTCCGTCTCTAAGCACTTCCTCTCGTATTGGACTTATTTTACAAAGACTCGTGGTGCATTGTGGGAAGGTGATGAGTTCAGCTCAAGTGCTTTTCTACATTTTGGGGACAATATAGTGGTTTTGTAAGACGTCACACATGTCCATAAATCCAATAATAACAGTTTCCACATGAACAGCAGCAGGAATGAGGCCGTTACTGTGGAGTGTTTTCTCATTTCACTTTATTGTCATTTCTCACAGGATTTCAACCCAAATCACATTTATCTGTGTCATATTTCAAATCCACCTTTATATTAATGAAGTGTACAGAAGCACTTGTGGAGACAAATGCTGTGATTGATCCTTCTCTACAAACACAATGAGACCAACATGAGATTGATGTCATCAGTTTGTTTCTGTGTGGGATCTGTCTCTGTCAAAGAAACTGGAAAAGAACTGTTCCTCTGTTTTATCCAATCAGACCAGCTCCAACTCAAAATACAAAGTCCATCTCTGATCATTTAAGTGTGTTTGGAGTCTTTTATCATCTTTTCTAACATGTGTGAGTGTGTGAGGTCAGGTAGACTGGACTATCTGATCAGCAGTGAGGATGTTTCTCTACAAGAGGACACTCTCAGTCCCACAGAGTTCACAACGACACTGAGGAGTCAGACCAGAGTCTAAACCCAGGAAACAGAGTCTGAGTGAATGTGGTGTTGAAGGTGTGGAGGTGGGTCAGTTGGTCAGAGGAGACTGTGTAGAAGGACAGAGAGCCAGCAGGACAGTCCACATACACTGCTACTGTCCCAGAAGAGGACGAGGAGTGGGGGACGGGGGTTTGGTTTTTATTATGGTAAACATAGTAACCACCTTCAGAGCAGGACAGAGTCCAGGACTGATCATTGTTTCCAAAAACACAGTCACCACTGCGTCCTTTCCTCTTGATTTCTCTGTAAGACACTGATATAGAAACCCTTCCGCTCCACTGGACCTCCCAGTAACAGCGACCAGTCAGACCAGTCGAACACAGCAGCTGTTCCCAGTACTCAAATCTGTCCTGATGATCTGGATATGGCTGCTTCTTTTTCACTAGTGTCACCTTCTTGTTGTTGTCAGACAGTTTGAGGAGTCTGTGAGCTGTGTTTGGATCCAGTGTGAGTTCACAGAAATCTGATGGAGAGAAGACACAGCTGCAGTTAGTCCTCTGTCCTCTCTGAACACATGAGATTAACACAAATGTACAAGATTCTGTTTGATGGAAAAGTCATATTAGAAGAAAGACTTGTGTTTGGAGGAGCTTTAAACTCTTCTTCTACTGTTTATTGCTGTAGGACATAAAGCAGCTCCTAAAGCTCCAGCCTCTGACGTCACTACACAGGAGTTTATTCACTTCTCTGTGCTTCATGGAAATGGACATCAGTCACATTTCTTTGACACATTTGACTCCAATAGTTGTTCTATTCGATGGAAACTCCGGATTGATTACGTTAATGTGGGACATAAGCAAACTAGACTTCACCATTAGCAGCTTGCGAAAAACGCTGCTACCCAACTGTAACAGTCGTAAACATAAGCACAAAACACCTGTTTCGAATTTATTGTTTGTGTGAGATTCTGATCCCTCATCTTTAGCAGATGTTGCCCAGCAGGGTTCTACATTCTGATGGGAAACATCTGCTGAAGGTCCCCTCGTCCCAGTTCAAAGAGCGTGGCGATCGTTCTTTTGCACTGGCCGGTCCTAAACTCTGGAACTCTTTGCCCCAGTGTGCTACGTTCCATCACTGACCAGCTTCTGTTTAAAGCCAAACTTAAAACCTATTTATTTAGAATGCCATGTTTCTCAGAATAAACTAAGCACCAGCATCGTCCAGGCTCTTTTCTATGTGTTTGATAGATTTAACACTAAGGACCTATGGCTGACTCTCAAAAGCCACCAGACAATAAGCATCCTTACAGCTTCTCAAACAAAATGAAAGTATGGCTCACACAGCCATGAGCTTTAGAACAGATTATGACACTGATTATTAATAGATGCATGAAAACAGAGTTGATTCCATTTAAAGAGCTGTTGTCTGGCTCAGATCTAAATCTTCATCTGTTCTGAGGCAAATACATACATCTCTGTGAGACAGTCTTTATCACAAATGTTTCAATCAGATGTGGTTCTGACTAAAACCTCAAACAGACACATTCACTTTTATTGTGACGTGTGTAAAACGTGCCTTTATTTGATTTCTCTCATTTTGTCCAACAGCGCTGTGCTCTGGTATCGATAAGTCACTGACACAGCTTTAATCCAACACATTTTCTAAGGTGTGTTCCTGCTGCATTGAGGCTTGTGTTCAGGTCTAAAGACACACTGGGGGTGAGTGTAACTCTGCTACAGACACACTCTCATACAGCTCCAGCTTATACAGGTGTCTGCAGGCCTCTATGAGTCTGAGTCACACTAACTCTGCAACAAACTACTGCTGCATCACTTTTACAACCATCACTGTCTCAGAGTCACACACACACACTTTTCAGGACAATGTGGAAAAGACATGACTTTTGTCCCTGAATTTGTGTCTGGCTCAGAGTTTGGACAGAGACAGATCCCATTGTAAGTCCAGTAAGTCCAGTAATGAATAGGGTTTGTCTGAGTCAACAAAAGGTCAGGCTCAGTGACACATCAATGACAGCATTTACAATCATTATTTCTCACTTTACATCAAGTGGAAGAGAAGAAACATCTGCAGTTTACAATAAATAAATTAAATAAATACGTCTTACTTTTCCTGGGACAAACTATCAACCAGTGGACTCCAGCAGGATCCAGTCTGAAGGAAAACAGAGACATTACATCAGTCTGATCCACACAAGCTTTTCTTTTACATCTCATTGTTCCTCCTGAAGCACTCTTTGAGCCTCATTTATCAAACATGTGTCTCTGACATTTATCAATCTGAACTTCAGCAGAAGTTCACTCAGATCACATGCAGCTCTGAGCTCCATTTACCACACTTTTACAGGATTTTACACTAAACTCAGATTAAACTTCAACAACAATTCACTTTAGAAAGTCACATCAGTTTTTGTTTATTTGTTCAACAAAGGGATCTCTTCATGAGCCTCATGATGTTGGAGTTTCCATCAGACAAACATGTTTCCCTCTAACCTTGTGTCACACATGGATTGAACACAGTAGTGTTAAATGTGACACTACAGTGCACTGGGATGAATACATCTGCACAAACAGCAGCTCAACTCAAGAACATCTTAAAGAAGGAGCTGCTTTAGTTTCACAGTGGATCAGAGGAAATAAATGAGTCATTAACAGTGAAAAAACTAAATGTATGTTAGTGGCTCAACATATTTGTTCAAAGTGAAGCCTATATTAGAGTTAATATCAGAAAACAAAGTGAGTGAACAAGTAGAAGACATGATGCTGTCAGGTGGAACTGTGGAAGCTGTCTGGGTTGGAGGATGGACATTATTAAACAGCTTGTTCAATCATTAGGACTTTCTCAGTTGGATTATGCTTCAGTCGTTTGGTCAAATACAAGAGAAAAGAACTTCCACAGCTGCAGCTCGCTCACAACACAGCACCACTCATTATTATGGGATGTCCAAACACAACCAATGGAAGGACTGTGTATAATAATATGGCCTGGTTAACTGTAAAAGAGACTCAACTATTTTTATTCACTTTCATTAGAAATATTATTGGAACAAAAACTCCAGAAGTCATTTATAGTAAAAGATATTTTTTTAATAGACATCCATCCATCCATCTTCTACCGCTTATCCGGGGCCGGGTCGCGGGGGCAGCAGTCTAAGCAAAGACGCCTAGACTTCTTGCTCTCCAGACACTTCCTCCAGCTCTTCCGGGGGATACCAAGGCGTTCCCAGGCCAGCCGAGAGACATAGTCCCTCCAGTGTGTCCTAGGTCTTCCCGGGTCTCCTCGGTGGGACATGCTCAAAACACCTCCCTAGGGAGGCGTCTGGGAGGCATCCGAAACAGATGCCTGAGCCACCTCAGCTGGCTCCTCTCAATGTGGAGGAGCAGCGGCTCTACTTTGAGCTCCTTCCGAGTGACTGAGCTCCTCACCTTATCTCTACTTCCTCCACTTGAGGCAGGAGCTCTCCACCAACCTGAAGGACAAGCCACCCTTTTCCGACTGAGAACCATGGTCTCAGACTTGGAGGTGCTGATCCTCATCCCAGCCGCTTCACACTCGGCTGCAAACCGCCCCAGTGCACACTGGAGGTCCTGGCTTGATAGAGCCAACAGGACAACATCATCTGCAAAAAGCAGAGATGAAATCCTGTGGTCCCCAAACCAGACTCCCTCCGGCCCCTGGCTGCGCCTAGAAATCCTGTCCATAAAGATAATGAACAGGACCGGTGACAAAGGGCAGCCCTGCCGGAGTCCAACATTCACCGGGAACAGGTCTGACTTACTGCCGGCAATGCGAACCAAGCTCCTGCTCCGGTCGTACAGGGACCGGATAGCCCTTAGCAAAGGGCCCCGGACCCCATACTCCCAGAGCACCCCCCACAGGGCACCACAAGGGACACAGTCGAATGCCTTCTCCAGATCCACAAAACAGAGAGACAGATCTGACAGTGGGAAATCATTGGACTAAAGTGAGATAAAACAGCTTTTAAATTTTTTGTGCGTGGCTGTGAAAAAAAAAAAAACTTCCGGAAGTAGTACTTTGGGATGCTTGCGGACGTTTAGTGAGCTGCATTTATTTAAATCAACATAATTGATGTGTTTCCATAAAGTTGGCAAACGTAGGAGGTCCTTAACGCTGAGAGTCAAGACCCTGCTTGGTTTATGGTGAGATTTGCTTTGAAATCAAGACCCTGCCTATGAAGGTTTATGGTGAGATAAAAACTGGATGTTTTTATGTTTTTTGGAATCCTTGAAACTGAGTCTTATGGTGATCACATTCCATTCTATGCGAGATAGGATTTCTGATTATGATAAAGCAGTATATGGTCTGGACATAGCTGATCTAGAGAGTGCATGAATTACTACAGATGAATAACACACCTTCCTAATACACCACATTCAAATGTCTGGCCTAACTAGTAATGTTGGTTTAATGATGCGTTGGACACACGGAACAGCTTGAGCTGACTTTTAATCGAGATCCTGCCAAAACCTATGGTGAACGGTGAGATTGGAGTCTGAAGTCACGTGACGATATAGTGAAAAAGCAGGCCTGCAGAGAAGTGTTCACTTCGTGTGAAGCAGTGAGATACAGAGACAGGCCCGCAGGAGTGAAGGGGCTATACTGCCTTGCTGTTGAGGCGGCAGTATAGCTCAGTTTGTAGAGCGGCCGTCCTTTGACCGCGGTTCGATCCCCGCTCGAAACATCCCAAAACATCATAACATTCCGCTCTCTCCCGCATACTGTCGTTGTGTCCTTAAGCAAGAAACTTAACCTACATTGCCTCCAGTGAAGTTCTATAACATTGGTAATAGTTTAATTTATGTAAAGAGCTTTACTACTACTACTACTACAGTAGGTGGAAAAATACTATATAAAGATTATTATTACTATTATTAATAATATAAGGTTGGACCTAAAGAGTTGAAGATTAACGGGGTGTGTGAGAATTTATGTTGTATATATGGGCCATTGTGACTGGAGAATGTGTCTAATAATGTAAATCAAAACAAAAGTTTAATGTTTTTGCGTGTAGAATAACAGAAGCAGAGAAGAGATTTTGAACAAAGTACACACATGTCATCAAAACACTAATCTGCTTCCACTGCTTCCACTTCCTGACTTCAGACAAGCGGGCGTGTCTTCCCTCTGCTCGTACTCTCTACTATCTGCTATGCTTTTTATATCTCGTCTCGTACTTTTCTCTCATTTCTTGGATTCTACTGCCTGCTGGACTCCTAAGAATCAAAAACTGTGCTTCTGTGACGTGAGTGTCAGTTTAAAAGGATTACATCAAACAGTCACACAAGCCGAGAGCTGACTCGACACCTTCAGCACAGACTGTGGACATACAAAAAGGACTTTAACACCTGGAGTCAGACCTGGGAGCTACTACGCTGCTTAATAGATATGAAGGGGTTTTCATCCAGAGAAGAGTGGATAACATCAAGAAACAGACCGGTGAGCTGCGTTGTATTGTATTACAGTTCTGACACGGGATAGGAAACATCAAGGTTACTCCACGAAATGGAGGCATGCCTTGTCCCTCTTGGAAGCCAAGCCGTCAGCTGGGTCTTATCTTATCCTCTCGAGACTTTCCGTCCATCAAGGTCACTGAGCCTCTCCAACGCACAGCCAAAACATCGCCCAACACAGGCCTTGACTCTATCCTAACACCAAGCCCAAACCAAGAGTCTGCTGTCTACCCCGTTGTCCCCCCCTCCCTCATTGTAAGCCACAAAAATTCCTTCACGTGACCACATGTGCCGTCATCCCTATCCTATAACTGCAACAGTAGTTATGTGTTTGATGTTTGATGTCCGCTATGTTTGTACAATGCCTTATTTCTTTTTCCAGAAGATCTTTGCTCTCTCCACTTGACACCAGTGCTCCCCAAATTTTATGCCCCCCCCTTAGGAGGACAACATTCTTTTCAGCTGAACAGAATGACAGCAGAAACACGGAAGAGGTAAGATAAAATGATTTAACGTTTATTTTAAAATCTATTGAGATCTATTGATCTATTGAGATAGACCAAAGAGGAATTTGTAAATTGAATTTCTAACTTGTATTTGGAAATTGTACGAAATTTGACCTTAATATGAATGAAATGTATTTCTCCGAGGGAAAAAAAAAAATGCTGTTACCATGGAGACCAGAGCGAGGTTGATGTGGGAGTGGCAGACGAGGGGCGCTGACAGAGCAGGAGAGGGGTCCAGACGAGAGGACAACATTTGACTAACAGGTCAGGAACATAAACACATATGTACTGTAAGTATTTTGACAACATTAACTGTTTTGGGACCAGTGTTTGTCTCAGAAATCAAGAAACTGCACAGTCATCTGCAAGTGTAGATAATACAAGTTTACATTATTATTAATAATTAATATTATTTCCCACATTATTCATATCACAAACAATCTATTAAACTACTACAGCATATATTTAACTTCAGCAGAAACATTTAACATAGAACCTACAGTATATGGTGACACTTGTTTATTGTTCACTCTTTGTGTTCTCATCAGATCACGTTCTTCTGTTGCTCACAGAAGCTAACATCTGTCCTCAGTCTCACCTGCTTCTGTCTCTGTCTCTTAGATCACCTGCTCACTCTGCTCTCTTTTTTCTCTAACTTCCTGGTATAATAATTAAAAACGTCCTATAGTTTATATTTACTGGTTGCTTCTAGTTCTCTTCAGGTCATGTCAAACCTGATCATGTCATGTCCTTCATGTTAATCCAAACATGAACAAGACATTAATAGATGTAGACATAACTTGCCACGGACTGCACCTGGAGCTTGTTCTGGAGAGTGTCTGTGAAAAATACGCCTCCAACAGTTTTTCACTAAATTTCAAAAGTATTGTTTACTTTTCTGAGCAAACCTCATCCTGTTCCATTGCGACATGTTTGTACTTTACTTCATTAACTGCAAAAATTAAACCTGACAATTAAATTTTAAATGTTTTAAATAAACGGTCTACGTGTCTCTCTGGATAATATGGATAAAGAATTCTTAACACTTCCTCTTTCTCTCTCTGTGCTCTCACCAACAGGAAATTAAATATTAATTTAAGCAAATGTTCCAAAATACAAATGTCACTAACAACCAAAAAGATATAAGATTTACTTTTTGAGATATGCCACTTTAATATGAAAGGACCCCCATTACTTATTTTAACAATAAAGAATATATTTATTTTATTTATTAAATTAATTATTAATTATTATTAATTTATTTAGTTTTGCTGTAATATCCATCTGACTTGTTGCCTACAAACACACAAATTAATTAAACTATGTAGGCTATTGACTGTTAATAAAATTCCATCTCATTCATTTGATAAAAATAGATTGATTAAAAAAATACATTTGACATACTGTTATGGGAATTGTAAGCTTATAATGTTATTATCTTATTATCTTATTATTAGTACTGTTCATTAGGCTAATGTCATTCTGTTCATGTCATGACATATTACCACCCACCTACCTTATGGGAAATGTCATCTCCTCCTAAACTCTGTGTGTCCTGCGGGATATAAAAATCCATGTATTGTTTACATCTTTAAGCAAACTTTCCGTTACCTCCGCACCCTTGATTCTGTGTGTCTGTATTGCTTCATCGGGATATAAAAATCCATGTATTGTTTACATCTTTAAGCAAACTTTCCGTTACCTCCGCACCCTTGATTCTGTGTGTCTGTATTGCTTCATTCTTTCAAGGATTAAAACCTGGACATTGCTTTTTAAATTATAATCTGTCTCCGTGTCTCTCTGGATAAATATAAGGACATAGAAAATTCTTATAACATTTGGTGCCGTGACCCGGATATCAACATCTGCTGTTTCTCGTGCGGAGCGTGGAACTGACGTAGACGGGAGAAATGCACAAAAAAGTGTGTTTTGTGTACTGTGTTTTTTAAACAGTACGGGCCAGACCTTCACTCTGTGTGTGTGAGACACGGTGACAATATCTGAACTGAAAAATAAAAAATAAAAATAAGAAGCAGAGAGAAAACGAGAGGACAGAGCAGAAGTCTGGTTGCTGAACAACAACTGGATTATTGTATTTTTTTATTCAGGTAAACCTGTGTTAAATATTTTTGTGTGTGTGTGATTGTGAACAAAACAGCTTCTGGAAGTAGAGCTTGGGTTGCTTCTACTTAAACTGTTCGGTGATTACATGTCATCTACCTGAGAGTATTTCCATGTAGTTACTATTACTGTAGTAGTGAGAGCCGTCAAGAGACGAGGAAAAAGTTTGTGTTCTGTTCAAGACCCTTTACTTAATAGGTGAGGCCTTAACGGGTACGTTTGATATTAATCGGAGTTAAAGACTGTACTCTTGCTGGATTGTAAGCTTGATAGATACCTTATGCTCTGTAAGTTTTTATGAAGTTCTTGAAACTGAGACAGATTTGAGACAGATTAATAGCACGGATCCTAATACGCCACATTCAGAATTGTCCCCTAAATGGTGGTAAACTCGAGTATAAACTATTTATCAAGATGCTTAGCCTAACAACTTTAAAGTGAGATGAATAGATCCAAAGTCTATGAAACTAAGTGAAAAAGCAGGACTGCAGAGAATTGTTCACTGCGTGTGAAGCGGTGAGATACAGAGAAAAAGCGCACTAATGTGAAGTGGCTTTAATGAAGTTTATCTAACCTGAAGGGTTAGTGAGTAAAAAGTCTGAGTAAAAAGTGTGGTTGAGTGATTGGGATGCGATTGTGGATCGAATGCATTTAGTTGATTTTATTGGAAGAAGTTGATTCAGCCTGAATAATGAGATCGAACATTAGTCAGCCTGGATGTGAAAAAGCCTTAACTTGTGAAAAGTTAATGCAACAGAGTTAATCTGAGAATCTGATCCATCTGAGGAAAAATAGCAAGAGATAAGTACCTGAAAGCGAGGAGTTAATAAAAAAAAAGTGACAAAAAAAATGAACATTGTGACATTGGTACCGTTGATTCATCCTTAATTTGATAATTCATCCATAATTTGATCCATCTGAATAAGTAGAACTACGTAGACATGATCACTGCTGGAGACGCAGAGAGAAACAAAGCCCACGGGAGTGAGGGGCTTATGCTTTTGAGAATAATATAATGTTGACCTAAAGTTAAAAAACTAAAAATTGTGTTTTTGAATTATTGTTGTATGAATGGGCCATTTTTGAATGGAGAATGTCTAAGGTCTAATAATGTAAACCGGAACAAAGGTTTAATGTTTTTGCATTTAGAAAAGATTTGAAGACGGAGTTGAAAGTGGTGAATTTTAACAACATGAGAGAGAGAAGAGATTTTGAAAGAAGTGCACACATGGACTTAAAAACACTAATCATTTGAGCCTCTGGGTCTCTGCCTCCCTCAACAGCAGCATGCCGTCTCTCAAGGACGGCCACTGAACAGTGCCTTCCCACGTCTGTCTACACCTCCAGGTAAAGAGACAGAGACAGGTAAAGAGACAGACAGGTGAAGAGACAGAGACAGGTGAAGAGACAGAGACAGGTGACGAGACAGAGACAGGTGAAGAGACAGAGTCAGGTGAAGAGACAGGCAGGTGAAGAGACAGAGACAGGTGAAAGGACAGAGACAGGTTAAGAGATAGAGACAGGTGAAGAGACAAACAGGTGAAGAGACAGAGACAGGTGAAGAGACAGAGACAGGTGAAGAGACAGAGACAGGTGAAGAGACAAACAGGTGAAGAGACAGAGACAGGTGAAGAGACAGAGACAGGTGAAGAGACAAACAGGTGAAGAGATAGAGACAGGTGAAGAGACAAACAGGTGAAGAGACAAACAGGTGAAGAAACAGAGACAGGTGAAGAGACAGAGTCAGGTGAAGAGACAGGCAGGTGAAGAGACAGAGACAGGTGAAGAGACAGAGACAGGTGAAGAGACAGAGACAGGTGAAGAGACAGAGACAGGTGAAGAGACAGAGACAGGTGAAGAGACAAACAGGTGAAGAGACAGAGACAGGTGAAGAGACAGAGTCAGGTGAAGAGACAGGCAGGTGAAGAGACAGAGACAGGTGAAGAGACAGAGACAGGTGAAGAGATAGAGACAGGTGAAGAGACAAACAGGTGAAGAGACAGAGACAGGTGAAGAGACAGAGACAGGTGAAGAGACAGAGACAGGTGAAGAGACAAACAGGTGAAGAGACAGAGACAGGTGAAGAGACAGAGACAGGTGAAGAGACAGAGACAGGTGAAGAGACAGACAGGTGAAGAGATAGAGACAGGTGAAGAGACAAACAGGTGAAGAGACAAACAGGTGAAGAAACAGAGACAGGTGAAGAGACAAACAGGTGAAGAGACAGACAAGAGAAGAGACAAACAGTTGAAGAGACAGACAGGTGAAGAGACAGACAGGTGAAGAGACAGACAGGTGAAGAGACAGACAGGTGAAGAGACAGACAAGTGAAGAGACAGACAAGTGAAGAGACAGAGACAGGTGAAGAGACAGAGACAGGTGAAGAGACAAACAGGTGAAGAGACAGAGACAGGTGAAGAGACAAACAGGTGAAGAGACAGAGACAGGTGAAGAGACAAACAGGTGAAGAGACAGAGACAGGTGAAGAGAGAAACAGGTGAAGAGACAGAGACAGGTGAAGAGACAGAGACAGGTGAAGAGACAAACAGGTGAAGAAACAGAGACAGGTGAAGAGACAGAGACAGGTGAAGAGACAGAGACAGGTGAAGAGACAGAGACAGGTGAAGAGACAGAGACAGGTGAAGAGACAAACAGGTGAAGAGACAGAGACAGGTGAAGAGACAGAGTCAGGTGAAGAGACAGGCAGGTGAAGAGACAGAGACAGGTGAAGAGACAGAGACAGGTGAAGAGATAGAGACAGGTGAAGAGACAAACAGGTGAAGAGACAGAGACAGGTGAAGAGACAGAGACAGGTGAAGAGACAGAGACAGGTGAAGAGACAAACAGGTGAAGAGACAGAGACAGGTGAAGAGACAGAGACAGGTGAAGAGACAGAGACAGGTGAAGAGACAGACAGGTGAAGAGATAGAGACAGGTGAAGAGACAAACAGGTGAAGAGACAAACAGGTGAAGAAACAGAGACAGGTGAAGAGACAAACAGGTGAAGAGACAGACAAGAGAAGAGACAAACAGTTGAAGAGACAGACAGGTGAAGAGACAGACAGGTGAAGAGACAGACAGGTGAAGAGACAGACAGGTGAAGAGACAGACAAGTGAAGAGACAGACAAGTGAAGAGACAGAGACAGGTGAAGAGACAGAGACAGGTGAAGAGACAAACAGGTGAAGAGACAGAGACAGGTGAAGAGACAAACAGGTGAAGAGACAGAGACAGGTGAAGAGACAAACAGGTGAAGAGACAGAGACAGGTGAAGAGAGAAACAGGTGAAGAGACAGAGACAGGTGAAGAGACAGAGACAGGTGAAGAGACAGAGACAGGTAAAGAGACAAACAGGTGAAGAGACAGAGACAGGTGAAGAGACAAACAGGAGAAGAGAACAGACAGGTGAAGAGGCAGACAGGTGAAGAGACAGACAGGTGAAGAGAAAGGCAGGCGAAGAGACAGACAGGAGAAGAGACAGACAGGAGAAGAGACAGACAGGTGAAGAGACAGAGACAGGTGAAGAGACAGACAGGTGAAATGACAGACCGGAGAAGAGACAGAGACAGGTGAAGAGACAGAGACAGGTGAAGAGACAGAGACAGGTGAAAAGACAGAGACAGGTGAAGAGACAAACAGATGAAGAGACAGAGACAGGTGAAGAGACAGACAAGAGAAGAGACAGACAAGTGAAGAGACAGACCGGAGAAGAGACAGAGACAGGTGAAGAGACAAACAGGTGAAGAGACAGAGACAGTTGAAGAGACAAACAGGTGAAGAGACAGAGACAGGTGAAGAGACAGAGACAGGTGAAGAGACAGAGACAGGTGAAGAGACAAACAGGTGAAGAGACAGAGACAGTTGAAGAGACACAGACAGGTGAAGAGACAGACAGAAGAAGAGACAGACAGGTGAAGAGACAGACAGGTGAAGAGACAGACAGGTGAAGAGACAGACGGGAGAAGAGAACAGACAGGAGAAGAGACAGACAGGTGAAGAGACAGAGACAGGTGAAGAGACAGAAGAGACAGACAGAAGAAGAGACAGACAGGTGAAGAGACAGACAGGAGAAGAGA
Organism: Neodontobutis hainanensis; assembly: GCA_024349245.1. Classification (NCBI taxonomy): domain Eukaryota; kingdom Metazoa; phylum Chordata; class Actinopteri; order Gobiiformes; family Odontobutidae; genus Neodontobutis; species Neodontobutis hainanensis. The sequence goes on from JALDNG010000643.1 coordinate 43,057, forward strand.
CAGACAGGTGAAGAGACAGACAGGAGAAGAGAACAGACAGGAGAAGAGACAGACAGGTGAAGAGACAGACAGGTGAAGAGACAAACAGGTGAAGAGACAGACAGGAGAAGAGAGAGACAGGTGAAGAGACAGACAGGAGAAGAGACAGACAGGTGAAGAGACAGAGACAGGTGAAGAGACAGAGACAGGTGAAGAGACAAACAGGTGAAGAGACAGAGACAGGTGAAGAGACAAACAGGTGAAGAGACAGAGACAGGTGAAGAGACAAACAGGTGAAGAGACAGAGACAGGTGAAGAGAGAAACAGGTGAAGAGACAGAGACAGGTGAAGAGACAGAGACAGGTGAAGAGACAGAGACAGGTAAAGAGACAAACAGGTGAAGAGACAGAGACAGGTGAAGAGACAAACAGGAGAAGAGAACAGACAGGTGAAGAGGCAGACAGGTGAAGAGACAGACAGGTGAAGAGAAAGGCAGGCGAAGAGACAGACAGGAGAAGAGACAGACAAGTGAAGAGACAGACAGGTGAAGAGACAGAGACAGGTGAAGAGACAGACAGGTGAAATGACAGACCGGAGAAGAGACAGAGACAGGTGAAGAGACAGAGACAGGTGAAGAGACAGAGACAGGTGAAAAGACAGAGACAGGTGAAGAGACAAACAGATGAAGAGACAGAGACAGGTGAAGAGACAAACAGATGAAGAGACAGACAAGAGAAGAGACAGACAAGTGAAGAGACAGACCGGAGAAGAGACAGAGACAGGTGAAGAGACAAACAGGTGAAGAGACAGAGACAGTTGAAGAGACAAACAGGTGAAGAGACAGAGACAGGTGAAGAGACAGAGACAGGTAAAGAGACACACAGGTGAAGAGACAGAGACAGTTGAAGAGACACAGACAGGTGAAGAGACAGACAGAAGAAGAGACAGACAGGTGAAGAGACAGACAGGAGAAGAGACAGACAGGTGAAGAGACAGACGGGAGAAGAGAACAGACAGGAGAAGAGACAGACAGGTGAAGAGACAGAGACAGGTGAAGAGACAGAGAGAAGAAGAGACAGACAGAAGAAGAGACAGACAGGTGAAGAGACAGACAGGAGAAGAGACAGACAGGTGAAGAGACAGACAGGAGAAGAGAACAGACAGGAGAAGAGACAGACAGGTGAAGAGACAGACAGGTGAAGAGACAAACAGGTGAAGAGACAGACAGGAGAAGAGACAGAGACAGGTGAAGAGACAGACAGGAGAAGAGACAGACAGGTGAAGAGACAGACAGGAGAAGAGAACAGACAGGAGAAGAGACAGACAGGTGAAGAGACAGACAGGAGAAGAGACAGAGAGAAGAGACAGACAGAAGAAGAGACAGACAGGAGAAGAGACAGACAGGAGAAGAGAACAGACAGGAGAAGAGACAGACAGGTGAAGAGACAGACAGGAGAAGAGACAGAGACAGGTGAAGAGAACAGACAGGTGAAAAGACAGAGACAGGTGAAGAGACAGAGACAGGTGAAGAGACAGAGACAGGTGAAGAGACAAACAGGTGAAGAGACAGAGACAGGTGAAGAGACACAGACAGATGAAGAGACAGACAGAAGAAGAGACAGACAGATGAAGAGACAGACAGGAGAAGAGACAGACAGGTAAGAGACAGATAGGAGAAGAGACAGACAGGAGAAGAGACAGACAGGTGAAGAGACAGACAGGAGAAGAGACAGAGACAGGTGAAGAGACAGACAGGAGAAGAGACAGACAGGTGAAGAGACAGACAGGAGAAGAGAACAGACAGGAGAAGAGACAGACAGGTGAAGAGACAGACAGGAGAAGAGACAGACAGGAGAAGAGACAGACAGGTGAAGAGACAGACAGGTGAAGAGACAGAGACAGGTGAAGAGACAGAGACAGGTGAAGAGACAGACAGGAGAAGAGACAGACAGGTGAAGAGACAGAGACAGGTGAAGAGACAGAGACAGGTGAAGAGACAGACAGGAGAAGAGACAGACAGGTGAAGAGACAGACAGGTGAAGAGACAGAGACAGGTGAAGAGACACAGACAGATGAAGAGACAGACAGGAGAAGAGACAGACAGGTGAAGAGACAGAGACAGGTGAAGAGACAGACTGGAGAAGAGACAGACAGGTGAAGAGACAGAGACAGGTGAAGAGACAGAGACAGGTGAAGAGACAGACAGGAGAAGAGACAGACAGGTGAAGAGACAGAGACAGGTGAAGAGACAGAGACAGGTGAAGAGACAGACAGGAGAAGAGACAGACAGGTGAAGAGAAAGATAGGTGAAGAGACAAGAGACAGACAGATGAAGAGACAGACAGGAGAAGAGACAGACAGGTGAAGAGACACAGACAGGTGAAGAGACAGACAGGAGAAGAGACAGACAGGTGAAGAGACAGACAGGTGAAGAGACAGACAGGAGAAGAGACAGACAGGTGAAGAGACAGACAGGAGAAGAGACAGACAGGAGAAGAGACAGACAGGTGAAGAGACAGACAGGAGAAGAGACAGACAGGTGAAGAGACAGAGAGGTAAAGAGACTGAATTTTAATTTTATTGTTTAGAGTTACTGGGGCTTATAGTTCTCCTCAGGTCATGTCAAATTCATGTCATGTCCTTCATGCTAATCCAAGCATTAAGTAGACATAACTAGAGTGAGACATGGCTTGTCACGGACGTCTGCACCTGGACCATTGTGAACGCCTCTCACCAAGGCCTCACTGTGTTGTATATAATCTCATGTTATGTTTACATCTTTAAGCAAACCTCCGCTGTAATATTGTGCTGCTTTGCTTCTCCTTGCAAGGATTAAAACCTGGCCATTGCTTGTTAAAATATAATCTGTCTCCGTGTCTCTGGATAAATATAAGGACATCATAGATAAATTCCTATAACATTTGGTGCCGTGACCCGGATATCAATAACTGATGTTTATCATGTTGAGAGTGAAACTGACGTGCATGGGGGAGATGCACAAAAAAAGCATTTCTCTGTAAGTCCCAAAACTATTGCATTTTTTAATTTTGATTTATGTAAATTACGAATACCTGAATGCGAGGAGTAATGAGAAAAATAGAAACAGAAAATCTTACATTGTGACATATTTGTACGGTTAATTCATCCGTGATTTGATCCATCTGAATAAGTAGAACTACGTAGAAGGGATCACTGTGGGAGACGCAGTGAGAAGAACAGCCCACAAGAGTGAGGGGCTTATACTGAGAATAATATAATGTTGACCTAAAGTTAAAAGCTAAAAGTTGTGTATTAGAATTAATGTTGTATGATTGGGTGCAATTGTTGAATGTCTAATGTCTAATAATGTGAACCAGAACAAAGGTTAATTGGTTTTGTAGAAAAAGTTTGAGAACTTAGTTGAAAGCGGTGATTTCAACAAACACGAGAAAGAAAAATAGCTTATGGAAGATATTTTTCTAGGCTTCCGGTGTAACGTAGAGAGAAAAAAAAAGGGGGGGAAAAGCCATTTTGAGAAGGAGAAAAGCAGAGAAGAGTTTTTAAAAAGGAAGGCACACATGGACTTCAAAACACTAATCATTTGTATTTTTTTTTATATACGTCCTGGGAAAGTTTTAGGTCTCGGCCTGTTGGTGAATCTGAATAAATATTAAAGAGGCGTGGAGTTGATTTTACACTTAATGGGTTAAGTTTCTGTTTAACATTGAGTGAAGGGAACTCTTTTGTAAAGTCTGATGCAAAATTAGTGGAAACATGAAATTAGTAATGAATAAATGTTTTAAATATGCTGTGGTTAAAATTAATATGGAAAAGATAAAAAACAACATGGTTTATTGTATTTCTTTAACAACTGCTGATAAAACTGAGTTTTACAGAGACAGTCTGGAACAAATCTAGACTGAACAAAACCTTAAAGAAATGGATTATTATAAAAGTAAATACAGAATAATTTGGAGAATTTACACAGAGCTTTGGTAAAGAACTACAACTAATGGTGAGTAAAATTAAAACTGAACAAAATAAAGTTCTAAATATAACAGAAACGACAGTGGTGCTATTTGGAAAAAATAAAGAAGGCGAATTATTAGAAATGATAATTGATAGACTGAAATTTTAAAATGATCAATGGCACTGGCCTTTCATTTTATGATTTTATGTTTATTTTTATTTCTTTTTGTTTTATTTATTTATTTTTATTTTTGTTTTGAGCCATGGAGAAGAAGATTTAAACTGTATTAAAGTGAAGAGGTTGATGTGTGTAAAATAGTTATGTAGTGTGTTAATACAGTTAAAGAGTTTAAATAAAAATAAAGAAAGAAAGAAGGTTGACAGGACCGTTCTGGAGAAGCACTGTTTGATCTGATTGAACCTTTCAGATTAAAGTAGATCTCCAGCAGAACATATCTGTGGAAACTGGGTTTATCTGTGTTTCATTTTTATGGTTTGATCATTTTAAGAGCTTGTATGGTTTCGTTTGACGAAAGCCTGAAGGGCACTTTCTATGGGTCTAAAAATGTCAGAGAACGTTTGATTTGTTTGTTTGTATTTTATTTTGATGGAAGCCAACCACAACAAGTACCAGTTCTGAAAAGAAGATTTAACAATTAATATAGACACCAGTAAGAGCTAATATTAACATGGGTCTTTGAACTTATAATCATCTTGGTTTACACCTGGAGTACACCTGTGAGCAGGGCCAGTGACAGGACGTCCTGTAACATCACTCTGAACCTGACAAACTGAGAGATCAGGGACAGGTGCAGTGCAAAGCAGAAGTCTGGAGGTTTTGTGAAAGTAAGACCATTAGACCAGCATTGCCTGCTGACCGGAAACAAGTGTCCTTAAAGGATCCTAGTTTTATTTATGTTCACATACAATGTGACGGAGAACATCGTGAGAAGAAACTCACACCTTAGGAACTAAACATTTCCTTCAGGTTTATTTGAGAGCCCCAGATACATCGACAACAGAGGCTCCTTCAAGGTGTCCTTAATGAATATAAGGCTAAAATTAAATTGAATTTATGCAAGTGTGGATTAGATTAATTAGATTTATAACCAACAAAGGGTTATGAATTGCACAAGAGATGCTGTAACTGTGAATTAAAACTGGAAATTAATTAAAACTGATCCAAGGACTGGACAGAACAAATAGCACTGGAGCTTTTTGAGCTGAAAAGGTGGGATCTACAACAGGATTTCATCCAAAGTAACTCAGGTCTAGTTAACAGCATAACTAAAGCTTTTAAGAAAGAGCTTCACACTCTGCAGAAGAATTGGCAGAGAATTCTGGAATAGAGGAATGGATTTTGACCTGGTTCTACAAAATAATTATAAAATATTTGGGAAAATGACTGGGATTTTAAATCTGTGTTGAGATGTACTTGTGTGGCACTTCCATGTCTTATAACTTTTGTTTGTGTTGATTTCCATGTATCCGGAGCTTGTTGGTGAGATTGATGGATGTGGCCATTGCTGGGTCAACATTCCTGGACATGCACCTGCCCAACGACTGTGGTCCTTTGACCTCAGATGAACACTTTGATATCTGAGGGGCGTTAACGCTTGCATGAACACCAACAAGACAACAGCTCCAGGACGGATCATACTACAGTCCTAAGGGCCGTATGGTTCATTGAAGTTATTATGCTTAAGAGAATTGATTTTAATCATTATGAATGTGCATATGTCTCACTCCTGTTTATGTTTCTTTTCGTTACAGGGACAGTAATGGACAGGCAGGGACAGGCCGGAGATCTTGAGTTCGATGGGATGACCAGCTTAACCTCTGGCACTTTTTCTTCATTCTTTTGGAGTGATGACATGTTTTTAATTGATACACATATTGAGTTTAAATGATCAGTATAGTAATATAGTAATCCCTGGTGATTTTTCTGTTCTGAATTGTTGTAATCTTTTCTTTCTGTGTCATCATTTAATGAGTTACCCATATTTTATAGTTTAGGCCTTGTTTGTGAACCTCCGCCTTGGCAGAGGGGTGTCAGAGGGTCTTTTTCCCGGCCATAGGTCATTTACCAAAGGGTCAAATGTACTTAGGCTAGGTCAGCTGCCCGCCGAGTTTTCGCTTCTGACATAGTACAATTCTCATCAAGGTGGGTTATTTTGATTTATGCCATTTCAGGCATAAACAGGGTGGATATGTTATAAGGGCATAGAAAATTCTTATAACACAGACGTCATAGCCTACTATGAAGTTTTAATGCTCTAATGACAATATTTGTATCTAAAACAATGTCTCCTGACTGCTGCAGCTGTCAGGAGGAAACACAAAATAAACTCCCCTTAAAAAGCCTCCAGTAAAAGACGGCAGACTCCAAAAGCAAAAGATCGTGTTTACAGCTGGCACAACCCCAGGTTTCTCTTTGAGACAGTTGCTAAACTAATCCAACCAAAAACAACTGAAAACTCGTCTCCTTTTAGTGCACAAGACTTTTTAGATTTATTTAATCATAAAATTAAAGATATCAGGGATAAATATTTGTTTTTGTCTTCCTCGGCTCCGGTCTCGTTAAGCTTGGATCCACCGACCTCTCGTCTCTCAGTCTTAGATTCTGTTTCCCTCGATGAGCTGACAAAGGTGGTTTCTTCATGTAAAGCGTGCCTCCTGGATATCCTGCAGCAAAACAGCTTAAAGAATTGAGGCCCTATGTGGGGCAAATTATATTAAACATTTGTAATGAGAAAATGATATTTTCCTCCTTCACATGCTCTGTGCTGTCCTTGACCGCAGCAGAATGATATGTGCGTACTGTTTTCAAACTGATAAAATTGTCTTTGGCAGTGGCTCAGTGGTAGAGCGGCCGTCCTTCAACCGGAAGGTAGTAGGTTCGATTCCCGCTCTCCCCACAGTTCATACTGTCGTTGTGTCCTTGGGCAAGACACTTAACCCACCTTGCCTCCAGTGCCTGTAGCACTGGTGTATGAATGTATGACTGTAGGTGTGTTTGGTGGTGGTAGGAGAAGATTGAGTGCCGTGTGTGTGGCAGCCCCTCTCTGTCTGCCCCAGGAGTGGATGTGGTGAGTGGAAGCACGATGTAAAGCGCTTTGGGTGCCCGAGAAGGGTGCAGGAAAGCGCTATATAAATGCATGCCATTTTCATGTTAGACGGCTCACTCCCTGAGAGCCAGTGTTTCATTTTTCTTATCTGCTGTGATTTCAGTATAAATTCTAAGCCTGCCTAGTTATCATTGGGATTTGTTCATGTAACTCTGTACACACAGACTTGTACGTCCATTCCTCCTTTTGCAAAAGATGACTCTCAACTCTTTTTTCCTTTTTCCTTAAATAAATCACCAAAAGACATCTGTTGTTTTCTCTCAAACTTATTCCACAATAATATATTTATTTTTTCAACAACAGTTCTTGGTGTCAGAAGTGGGATTGATGATCGACGGCTGGACCCGGCTGAAGGACAAGGGTGTGATCAACTAGACCGCTCCAAGAGGTCTCCTCTTCCCCACATTTTCTTCTGGACGGGAGGATTGTCCGATGTCCTCCAATCGTCATCTCTCGATCCAACGTACTCAAATAACCTCCAAATGGTAAAATTATTACAAATTTATTAAATTAAGAGAAAACATTTTGTAACAGTGTCTAAAGGTGATTTTTGACTGTAACAAAGCCTAGACCAGGAATGGTCTATTATTATTACCATAAGTCAGGATTGACTGAGCAGGATTGCCATAAAATGAGTAATAATAATTTCTAAAAAGGGTTTTTTAGTTTTTTCTTTAGTTTTTGTCTTGTTATTTTGTGTTAGTTTTTGTTGGTTATTGTTAGTTTTTGTGTTGGTTTTAGTAGTTCTAAAGTTTCTCTATAATCTGTCTGAACCTTAAATACTGACGAGTATTTAATCAATCTGAAATATGGGATCCAATACAAGTAAAACAGTCCTGCAAAGGACTTTTGTGAAAACAATGTGATGTATATGATAGAAGGGAGTTGTGATAAAATAGATGAATGGAAGTTGTATGGTTTTAATGGACGAATGAGTGAAAGTAGTTTGACTGCTTTACGCAATAGAATACAAGATGCAGAAAAGAGACTTATGTCCAAAAAAATCAGTAAACCCGAAGCAAATAAAGGAGATTAAAAGACATTATGAACAGAAAAAAAAGAAAACAGGGAAAGAAATTTAAAACACTTAGATACAGTAAAGGGGCCATTTCAAAGCATAGGTAATAAAGCAACTGATAACATAACTAATGCGATGTCCTTTTGTTTTCCGAGTCTGACCCAGCCTGTTGGTCCGGCACTCATGAGTGAAGACGATGACCAGACCTACGTCACCGCTCGCTGCTGCACATCTCCACAGTGAAGAAAAGGGAGGGCTCCAGAGGCAGAGACAAGCGGCTCAGACACATGCAGCTTCTGCAACAGCTGCTCAACTGTACCCAGATCTGACCACCCAAGCTGAAACAAACGCCCTGATGAACACTGGACTGTCAAGTCCTGTCACCAAACCTCCTCCATATGACTCTGCCACCAGTTCTAAGAACTCTAACAACCCCTTCACAACTGAACTTTCATCAGACAAATCTTTCTCCTTCCTGTCCCCGTCTCACACGAGAAGCAAGACACCTTATGGGGCTGTGTTTCAAGCTCCTATGATTGAATTTCCGAATCCAGCTCCACCACCACCAGCTCCAGACAATGAAACCGAAGTACAACGCCAAAGACGACTGGCTGAACACCCCGCGTCTGTGCTTATGTATCGCTCACCAGACCCCTCAAGATGGACTCAATTAATCAAAGACAATATACCTCCTATTAACAGAGAAGGCGCCACAGTTGGCCAAAAATTCAAACTGTTCTGTCAAGTGCACAGGCCCACCGGTGCAGAAATCCCTGGTATTCTGAGAACGATCTGCAACTTAGAAGATTACTCAAAAAATTCAAGCAGCGGTTGAAGACCATGACGGCATGAATTCTCTTCCCACAATCAAATGGGACGACAACACTGACTATGCCAGATATGTGAACGCCATTGTCACCGCTCTGACCCAGCAGTTCCCAGCATGGACATGAACGTTTTGATGTCACTAAGACGTGGAGAAGATGAATCAGTCATGTCTTTTGCCGCTAGAGCACGCCAACATTGCATTCAACACAGCGGCCAGGCTGCCACTGCCTGGACAGCTGAACACACCAGTACATTCGAAGAACTTTTCAAAATGATGTTAAAAAACGGCCTTGGAAAAGACATTGTTAAAATTATGACAGACAAAATGGTGGGCTCATGGGACACAAACCATGTCCAAGAAATACTCCGCTACGCCCAGGACGCAGAAACCAGGTGTGCCAATAAAAAAGAAAATGTGGATGCAAAATTAGTCTCCACTTTTGCAAAAATGACCTTTGCACAACTATCACATTTTAACAGAGGTAGAGGACGACTAAGAGGAAGAGGTTGTGGACGTCCAGACAGAGACGAGGTTGAGCGACGCAGAAAGTCCCAACTGTGTTTCATTTGCGCTGAACCAGGCCACTGGGCTGACAACTGTCCCAAGAAAAGAAGAGACCGAGCTGACCAACGCCCTGACACTGCTCTGAGTGACCCCAACTGACTGGCAGGTGATGATGAGGAACCGAGGGACTTTGCCTCGCAAAATGAGATGAGTATAACACACGAAAAGAACACCACACCTGTCACTGACAAGACAAGACAAGACAAGACAAGACATTTATTTTTGTATAGCCCAATATCACAACAACAGCCGCCTCAAAGGGCTTAACAGACTGCACTAGACAACATCCCCTGTCCTTAGACCCTCCATCAGGGTGAGGAAAAACTCCAAAAAAACCCAGCCGGGAAAAAGAGAAACCTCAGGAGAACCACAGAAGGAGGATCCACTCCCAGGACGGACAGGCCGTACAAGAATGTGTCCAGGACAGTTGAAAAATACATATAAATACAAAACATATTCACAAAAAACATTTATGTTGACAGCGTCCAGTGTTCACTCTGTCTGTGTGTAAGGTGGATGGGACCTCAGCCAACATCAAGGTAGATGAAAGATGATCTGTGGGTCCTCTCACTGGAGCAGAGTCGGGGGCAGCACTTCCACCGAGCCCATTCCACAAAAATGGGGCTCTATAAGAAAAGGCTCTGTAGCAGACTTCTTCTTTATTCGAGGAAGTTGAAGGAGGCCAGCGTCCTGAGAGCGAAGTGCGAGCTGGAGTATACCAGGTGATAAGGTCAGATAGGTCAGAGGCGCGCGTCCACAAAGGATTTTATAGGTTAACAAGAGAACTTTGAAATCAGCTCTAACATGAGGAAGCCAGTTTAATGAAGCCAGGACCGGAGTAATGTGATCAAACTTCCTGGTCTTTGTTAAAAGTCTGGCGGCTGTATTTTGGACCATTTGTAGTCTGTGAGTACTTTTCTTCGGCAGTCCAGAGAATAACGCAGTAGTCCAGCCTGGATGTGACAAATGCATGAATGAGAATTTCAGCATCAGCTAAAGAGAGGCAGGAGCCAATTTTTGAAAAATTCCTCAAGTGAAAAAAGCCCAATTTAGTGACCTCACTAATGTGCTGCTGCAGAGATAGTGTAGGGTCAAAAATGACACCGAGGTTCCTTGCAGTTTTGCCGTGCTCCAACACACAGTTGTTGATTGAGACAGTAAGATTGTTGAACTTGTGCCGATGACTGGCAGGACCAATTAACAAGAGCTCTGTTTTATCCGCGTTCAAATGGAGGAAGTTGTGAGACATCCATGTTTTAATTGAAACGAGGCAGGCCTCTAGATGCATGATGTCAGTAGTATTATTCGCTTTTATTGGTAGATACAGCTGTGTATCATCGGCATAACAGTGGAAGTTCACTCCATAACTTCTGATGATTTGTCCCAATGGTGTAACATATAGTGAAAAAAGTATGGGACCAAGCACAGACCCTTGTGGCACACCGAACTTCACTGGTGCCGTGAAGGAGAAGGATTTATTAAAAGAGACAAAATGAGACCTATCACACAGATAGGATTCTAACCAAGAAAGAGCAGAGCCAGAGACGCCAAAAACATCTTTAAGTCTGTTGATTAGTACTGCAGGATCAATCGTATCAAATGCAGCACTGAGATCCAGCAATAACAGTAGAGCCGATGAGTCCTCGTCCATCTGAAGGAGAAGATCATTTGTTACTTTAACTAAAGCTGTTTCAGTGGAATAAGAGGCCCTAAATGCAGACTGAAACGGCTCGAGGAGGTCATTTTCCGATAGATATAGAGTAATTTGTTTTAACACAACTTTTTCGAGGACTTTAGATAGAAAAGGTAAATTGGAGACAGGACGGAAATTATTTTGGCATCCAGGATCCAGAGTAGGTTTTTTGAGCAGGGTTTGACCACAGCCTGTTTGAAAAGGGAAGGAACGGTGCCAGTAGACAGGGACAAGTTTATAATGTTTAATATAATTTGCCCCACATAGGGCCACAGTTCTTTAAGCTGTTTTGCTGGGAGGATATCCAGGAGACACGTAGTTGCTTTACATGAAGAAACCACCTTTGTCAGCTCATCGAGGAAACAGAATCTAAGACTGAGAGACGAGAGGTCGGTGGATCCAAGTGAATGGGACCAGGAGCCAAAGAAGACAAAAACAAAATATTATCCCTGATATCTTCAATTTTATGATTAAAGAAATCTAAAAAGTCTTGTGCACTAAAGGGAGAGGAGTATTCAGTTGTATTTAGTTGGATAAGTTTAACCTGGGGTTATGCCAGTTTTCTCTTATAAGAGATGAAAAATAGGTAGTCTTTGCAGTGCTGAGGGCGTGCTTATAGGTGTTTACACACAAACACCACTTTTGATAATTTAGATTTGTTTTTGACTTGCGCCATTTGCGTTCAAAACTCCTGCAGGCTTGTTTCAAAGCCAGTGTTTCCTCATTATACCATGGCGTAGGTCGTCTGGTTGGTCTGGGCTTTGTCCTGAGGGGTGCCACTGAGTCGATGATGGCTGAGAGGGTAGCATGGACCTCCTCTGTGTAGGCCTCTACTGAGTTTCCAGTTGGAGTTAGATTCGGAAGAACATCTGTCAGCCGTGTGGCAATCATTTCCATTGCAGCTGCGCTACAATTCCGTGTAGACACTACGCATTTGTCTGAATTTGAGGGAAATGTGTAACTTATCTCGAACTCCACCAGTGAGTGATCTGAGACAGCCGATGAAAGAGAGGAGACAAAGAGATTGGAGACATCTATTCCCGAGCCAAAACAAGATCAAGATAGTTTCCACTAATGTGTGTGGGCTCATGAACAAACTGGTTGAAAGACATGGTCGCTAGCAGTGATTGAAATGCTCTGGCCAGAGGATCACACTCCTTATTTAGATGAATATTAAAGTCTCCAACTAGAAGGATGTTATCAGCATGGGTTATTAAGTCCGAGAGGAAAACTCCAAACTCGTCCAAGAAAGAAGAGTAGGGAACCGGAGGCGATAGATTACAGCTAAATAAAATGGCTTCCTTCTGTTTATTTGAGAAGAAATATGTTTAATGAGTAACACTTGAAAGAGTTAAATTTCGGCTGGGATGATGTACCTGTAAAGCAAAATGCAGCTTTATAAATGGCTGCAACACCACCACCACCCAGTTTCGACGTGCGACCTACCTGTGCATACGCATAATCAGGGAGAGGCTTCATTTAGTGGCAGAAAAACATTGGGCCTAAGCCACGTTTCACAAAGACAAAGTAAATCCAAGCTATGAGAAGCAATAAGATCATTAATTAGGAGTGCTTTGGAGGATAGAGACGCACATTCAGGAGACCGATCTTCAGTCTTGATGTAGAGCAGACATTTGAGGCTGGTCCAGTGGAGAGATAGCGACAGGAAAAAGTTGTCGAGCTCTAAGAGTTCTGCTTGGTTTAAAAGATTGCCTCTGAGTTATAATAACATGAGGACAGGATGCTTTTGGGTCACTGACTCTGTGAGTTTTCAGATGTATTTGAGGACTAAATAACAGATTTAGGCAGTAGACATCAGGATGACATGGCCTAACCAGACAACTAAAAGCTTCTACATTATCCAGTTCCACACCCGCACTAACATGACTAGCAGGTTCTCTAATTCCTGCGACCTGCTGAGATTCCTTGTGTCAAATGCACCGAATGCACCTGTCTATATTACTAGACAAAATGGCAGCACCATGTCCAGTAGGATGCAGGCCGTCTGCCCTCAGCAGGCCTGGGCGGCCCCAGAAAGAAGGCCAGTTATCCACGAAACCATAACCTTTCTGACTACAATGCCGGGCCAGCCACCGGTTCATGGAAACTAATCTGCTATACTGTTCATCACTACCCCTTACGGGAGGGCCAGAGACAATTAATCGATGCCGACTCATCTTGTTCCCTAGTTCAAGAGTCCTGGCTAGGTTATCTTTGGTTACCTCTGACTGCCTCATTCTCACATTATTGGTGCCGACATGAATAACTATCTGCTTGTATGTAGTGCCAGTATGTGTCTGAGGAAACTCTCCCTCCCTGAGGAAACTCTCCCTCCCTGTGTGATGTCAGCACCTAAGATTAGCCTCTATGTCGGAGCTCTGGCCCCGGTAAACAGTGGACAATGGCTGGCGTCGAGTCTAACATTGCGGGTAATGGAGTCTCCTATCACCAGAGTGCGATGCCTGCTCAGGCTGGCAGGCGCAGAGGAAACAGGCCGGTGATCAGCACGGACAAGCGGACTTGAAAGTGCCGAAAACCGGTTCGCGGTCAGAGGGGGTGACCGCGGACAGGGGCGGACAACCGAAGGCTTCCCCCTGCCTGCACGCCTGCGCCGCCGAAAAGGCCCAAACATATCACTCTTTGCAACAACTGCCGAGACAGTTGAGCCGCAACTAGAGCTATCGCTAGCAGGACTGCTATCAGACCTGCATCTGATACTATCAGGAAACCCTGACACATCTAAAGTAACCAAACCCTGTCTATGCTGATCTAGCTGCTCTAACTCACAAACACGTCTCTCTAATAGAGACAACCTATCTAGTAATACCGAACAAGAATGGCAAACCATTGCCACAAACAACAGCAACACAGAATAACTTAGCTAAGCTAGTGTATGTACAGCTAAGTCAAGCCAACTGTTCACAACTCAATGATAAATTCGAACAAACACACACAGCAGTACTAACCACAAGTTAAACAAAAAACTGGTAAGACAACAATGGTAACAAACAAACAATCGAGGTTTAATCAGGCTAATTCAAACGCTAAAAACCCGCTAGTATGCTAGCTAGCACTAAGAGAAGAGCCCTGTTCAATAGTTCACAACTCACAATGAGAAATTCAAACACAAACACACAGCAGTACTAACCACAAGTTAAACGAAAAACTCTGTAAACACAACAAAACTAACCACCAGTAAAACAACAACGCGCGAATCGTGTCAAACGCTTCATTCGCCCGAGTTGAAAAATCTGAACTTTGGCGAAAATTCGCGCCGCGTTAACCAATCAGGAGCTTGCTCTAGTAGTGACGTCAACGACGGAGGCGGACCATAGAGGCAGAAATCTTATCACAATGGAGGAGAAATTAATTGTAGCTGTCTGCGGACACCCTGAGTTGTGCGACACATCTTCATACTTTTATAGGGACAGGAAAAAAAAGGATCTTGCTTGGAAGAAAGTGAGTGAGGAGGTCGGACAATCTGGTAAGTTGTAAAAACGTTTTTTTACTCAACTTGTACTATAGTTATATATTGAGCTAACTAAAGTCGGCAAATTAAGCTAGCTTTAAATCGCGGTATTTAACAACTACTCTCCCACTGATGAGTTGATGTGTTATAATCAGAGGAAGTGTGCAGAAAGAAGTGGAAGAGTCTGAGGGACACGTATTTAAAGGAGAGGAGAAAGGAGACGGAGAAAAGGAGTGGGTCAGCAGCAGGGTCAGGGAAAAAGTGGAAGTACTCTGCGGTCCTGTCTTTCCTCGACCCCTTCGTCTCCCCACGAGAGACAAGTGGGAATATGGAGAGGGGGGATGAGGAGAATCAGGCCGCAGTGCACAACCACCCCGAGAGCGAGACAGAAGCAGCAGCAGCAGGGCACTCAGAGACAGGAGGTGTGTTAAGAAGTGGAGCCACAGGACATATGTTGTTTTATTTTTTTATGTTGAAAAGTCTGAAAAAAATATCTCTGACTACTAAAATGTATAAATATATTATATTAATCATTAATATTGTGTAGTGGTGCTCTCCATTACCACCAGGAACCAACACCCTTCAGAGTCATGAATAATTTACAACCCTGAACTTTTAAAGACTCTTCGTTTTGTTTATCCAGAACTGAGGAGATTTGATTAGCAGCACCTTGCTAATCTGGCCCAGATGCTCGATGTTGTTCTAAGAAAGTTCACGGAAGAGTGAAATTAAATTTACAGCTTTATTTTTCAGTACTTCAAAGGACAACGTAGGTGCTATCTGTTGGCCGACCAGACCCCGGCACCAGAATTGACATTTAAATATACGATTTGTGTATTGAGATGCACCAGACCTGAGAAAGGAATGTCTCTTTGTTTCAGGACTCTACAAGTGATTGAACATTGCCCTCCTTTGGTTGGACAGAGTAATGACTCTGCTTCGAAACTAAGACAATTCTTCGTTCTGTTCCATTTCTGTGTATTAAAGGATTGTTCGTAACTATGCAAACCTCACCATTTTTCCTTTTCAGGATCCAGAGTGATAGCGATATAAAAGAATACTTTCTTCTTCATCCTTACAGCTGGCTGTGTAATAAAATGAATTGTTCTGTTTTCAGGTCAAGCAACGAATAATGTAATATGTGTTTAGTCTTTAAAGATTGGTAATGATATTCCCCATACAGATATGATACAATGCAGAAGCAATACGTTTTTAAAATGTGTTTAAGTTGTTTATTTGATGGGACAGAGAAAGTTTATTAAAAACTCCAAAACTTTCAGTAAACGCCCCTCTTCCCCCAAACCGTGTGAAACACGCCTCTTTTCGGCCAGTAGAAAAGCTGGTGCGCGCCGGAAATTCTAGCTTCCTCTTACAAATTCGCTTTCTTCTTGATGTTACACTCGCTTCTGTACTCTTCTCTTTTCGCAACGCTTTGCACACCCTTGTTCGTAGTCTTGTCTACTTTTCTACTAAGTTTTTGTATTTATCGCCGTAACTTTTAAGCTTGAAACCACGTAACACAGTCCTGTGTTAAAGTGACTTTATTTTTGACGACTCAACGCATTTGATATTTTGTTTTGAAAACTTTTACGGAACTACGTAACCACGACGGAAGTGGAAATTTTGTAGTTCCTTAAGTTAAAACGAGTCCGCTAAAGCGGTTTAGCCCTCGTTAAGTACAGGAAAGACGACTCTTTCAGTGATACTGCAGTTTTAAAGACTTTATTCTCAACTGCTGGTAAAGTCTACGTTACCCTCAAGGACAATCACAGGAAACAGCTTTGTTGCTAAGGCGCCGCCTTAAACCAGCTCAACGCGTGGACTCGTGTCGCCTTCTGTTGCCGGAAATCAGCCGCAACCCGGGAATCTCGAAGTCTACCTTTGGGACTGATCGGAACCGCACTGCTGGTACTGAACCCTCCGGATAAAGAGTGAGTGAACACGAGACACAAGAGAAAAGCTTGGCGTTATAAAACCTGTGTGATTAAGTCCAACAGCACATCTTTTCCTTTTACGATCTCCAAACAGCCGTCAATAGTCCCCTTTAGATAAGCCATTTAAACTTCCACTTTCTTCCCCGTAAGAACGCTAAGTAATTAAAAATTCAAAGGAATTAAACTTTCTGTTCCATCAAAGCCATCATAATGTTATAACCTTAACCTGTTAACTGTTATTTTCATGTTCATTACCCTAATACCTTGTCAATAATCTTGTTTTATTTTATGTCATTATTATTCATATATTTAATCTTGCATAATCTTTAATAAAACCCATAAAGACATATTTGTTTCATGTTTAATTGAGATTGGTTCGAAAAAGAGTTTAGAACTTCCTTCCTTCAAGATTGAGACTTATCAAACATAATCAGTTTCCTTAGAACTGCTAAAACTAAGGTGGTGCCCCGAAAGAAATTAATATTTTCATAAACAAAATATTAATTATTAATTTTCATAATTCATATTCATATTAATTATTCATTAACGAGACCATATTCACTACAATTGTCATGAGAGAGCTAACTGGTTCTTTGGATGGCAGTGAGCCTGGGTCCCCTCTGCCAGAACCTGCTGCTGCTTCCCCTGCCACAGCTGGCCCTTCAACATCTGCTGCTGGACCCACAGGTGTGTACAGGCCATGTTTACATGCACATATTTACAGTAAGCTCATAGCATGACAATTTGTGAATGAGGTAATCCTTTTCTGCCTTCACAAAATGTGTTGTATTATTTGATACAGTGCCACCAAGGAGAAGAGCTCCAAGAAGGCCCAGGGAGCAGCCATCAGAGGTGGAGCGGCAGCTTCTGGAAGCACTCCGGGCACGACCTGTTGCCCCAGCGCCGCCTCCACCCTCAGAGGATGAGCTCTTCCTCTTGAGTCTGGTTCCTTCCCTGCAGAGGTTGCCACATCAGACGAAGGAATTCGTCAAATTTCAAATACATAAATTAATTTATGAAAGCAGCACAGTTCTGCTTAATTTGGAACAATTGGAACCCACAGAATAGTTTTAAAAAGCAGCAATCTCTGCAGGGAATGAACCAGACTCTCTCTCCGTTCTCCTCTCCTTTACTTTGGCCCTCACTCTTCCCTCTTCCAAGCAAGATCCTTTTTATTCCTGCATGTAAATAGTTGTAAATGTATATAGTTTGTATATAGTTTTAATGTCCATTTTAAGATTTTATCAATGTTTTATTAATAAATGTTCTACAAAGTGACCAAAAGTTTTGGTGTTACTTTGCGCATGCAAATCATGATAAATATTTGTAACATAAATGTTACAAAGATAAATGTATATATTTCACACTGTTTTAATTGTTTATAATGTCAATTTTATTTGTACACTATTTAAGACTACAATACTTTTGTTCATTATATCATATTGCAAAGACACCCACAATAGTATAGTAAATAGTTATTTGTGACTGGACCAGTGTTGTGGTATAGTGTAATGAGAATGCAGCAACGAGACAAGGATTCCTTTTGGAGGCAGGCTCCATTTATCATTTGAAAACAAGAAATAAACACATAAATTATAAAACAATCTAAATTTGGAACAAATGTATATATATATATATATATATATATATATATATATATATATATATATATATATATATATATATATATATATATATATATATTATATATATATATATTATATATTATATATATATTATATATATATATATATATATACTACTCAGTGGGTTGCCATGGGACTGCTCCCTCTCCTGAGAAGTGGGCCATGAAGGCTTCTCTGACCAGGATGGCCTCTCTAGCAGAGTTGTTGGCTGCAACCCGACCCAGGCCTGGCAGGTAGTCCTCTTCAACTTGCACCATCCCCCTCGGAGCAGCTGTCTCCGCAGATCTCCTCATAAAGTTGTGGAGGATGCATGTTGCCTTCACACATCTCTCCGCAACATCCGGTTGGACTTCCATGAGACGCCGATAAATCCTCCACTGTGAGGACAGGATCCCGAAGGCGTCCTCCACCACCAGCCTGGCTCTGGAGAGACGGTAATTAAAGACCCGTCTCTCGTGGGGAAGAGTGCGCCCGGGAAATGGCCTCATGAGGTTTTTCCGGAGGGGAAAGGCCTCATCTGCCACAAAAACATGGGGCTGGGGTCCTCTGTGGTCGGCTCCGGGAAGAGGACGGTCCGGTGGCAGATGGAGGGTGCCACCTCGGAGTGCCTGACCAAAGGCTGAGTTGGCCAGAGTCCCACCATCACTCGTCCTCCCATATCCCCCAACATCAATCACCCTGAAGCAGTACCTTGCATCTACAACAGCAAGGAGAACTAAGGAAAAAGTTCCCTTGTAGTTGTGGAACAGGGATCCAGTGTTGGGGGGTGCCTTTATCAGGACGTGCTTTCCGTCCAGTGCTCCACAGCAGAGAGGAAAATTTCACCTCTCCTCAAAAGCCTCTGCAATGGACCTCCATTCCTCTGTGGTGGGCACAGCCATGAACTCCTCCACTAAGCAGTCCCAGATTGTAGTCACCACATCTGGGACAATCCTGCAGACCGTGGAGACACCAACACGAAAGCTGCTGGCAATAGTTCGGAAAGAGTCTCCAGTGGCAAGATATCTGAAAATAAAAAATAAACTATTGTTATAAATGCAGATTGCAATTCTATATTAGCACATATATAATTTATAATACTGGTGTTTGTGACTTTTCATTCTCAAGTGATTGATTGGTGTCTGGACTTTTATTATTAATTGATATTTTAATTATATAATAATCATAATATAGCAGTTAGCTGCACAATTCCAGCCCCATTTTGACTGTTGTAGACTAAAGTTAATTGACATTTTATTGAAGTTGATAACTGTGTTCAGAAGAGAGTGTCTGCGGAGGTTCTCAATCATACATTTTTTTATAGGCAAATTACATCGAATATTTAATGATTTACTGACCGGAGACAGATGGACAGGCGCTCTGCAGGTGGAATAGAACGCCTGTAGTTGGTGTCCTGGAGGGAAATCCGCACCCCGACACGGGACAACAGGTCATCAAACTGGGACCGGCTCAGTCGGAAGTACCGTTGAAAGCGAGTGTCATCCAGGCGCAGCTCCTGGAGGAGTTGGTGAAACTCACCGAGCTGGCTCCGTCTCCGAAGGATCTGATGGACCCAAACACGGCGCTGAACGGGTCTACGCCGTTGTTCAGCCTTCCACAGCAGATATAGCGCTGCTACTCTTTCAACAAAATCCATGTCAGCCATGTTGCAACGAGACAACCCGCCTGGCAGAAGCCCCTCCCATGACGCGAATTCGTGTCTGTTGTTGAGTGAATTTCACGCGCGAATGAAGCGAGTAAACTCAAAATGTGCAAGCGTCCAACTACGCGCGAATAGCGCGATTTATTCGCGCAATTCGCGTTTGGTGTGAACGCAGCATAAGAGAAGTGCCCTGTTCAACAGTTCACAACGATAAATTCTAACACACACACACAGCAATACTAACCACAAGTTAAACGGAAAACTCAGTAAACACAACAAAAACTAACCACCAGTAAGACAACAATGGTAACAAACAAACAATCGAGGTTTAATCAGGCTAATTCAAACGCTAAAAACCCGCTAGCATGCTAGCTAGCACTAAGAGAAGTGCCCTGTTCACAAAACGGCAGCAACTCTAGTACTAAACCCTAGCAGAAATATAACCAGAATAACAATGAATGAGGTGTGGTGCACAGTTAAAGTGTTGACAATGTTTAAGAAATAATTAATACGTAACTTTAGGACAATGCCAGGAGATACACTCGCCTGATTGTTAGCGTCAGTGGGATGCGTCACTGAGATGCGTATGAGGTTCACTGACGATGCACACAACACCGCACTGCTCACAAGCAATGAAGACGCGCTTGAACTGATCTACTGCTTGCCTTAGTGACAGAAATCATTATTAAGAAACCTGAAATGAAAAAAAGCTGAAATGTTTAAAAGGTACCTATGCTAAGTTAACAACATAAATTACCGGTAATAAAAAATTACCGGTAATAAAATGTAACATCAATGGAAAAACTCATTTATGGTTGACTCTGGGGCCACAAAATCTCTGATCAGAAAAAAACAAATTCAAACTGCATTAAATGGCAAAACCACTCACTCCATTAGTGCGAGTGGACAGATTGTTAAAGAACCATTCACAAAACCTTTATCTGTAACCTGGCATTTACCTGATCCATCAGTGTCCACTACACACAGCTTTCTGTTGTCTGAGTTGTGTCCAGTGAATCTAATAGGTCGTGACCTAATGTGCGCACTAGGAATTACCTTGTCTGCAGACGAAAATGGTATCAAAATCAAACAAACCAAATCTGAATTTTGCCTAATGAAATGTGAAGTGACCACTCCATTGTATGTGTATCAGTGGAAATTGGACCATCTGCTGACTCCAAATTTGTTACACAAAGCTAAACAATACATGAGCTCATCCTCTGAATTCATGAAGGCAAATGCACTACATGTTACAGCGCATGTCTCCATGGGTCCAGATGAACAGTATGAAGAAAGCTGGTACCGACAAACTACTGACCGACTCATTCTGAATGGACTGTACTTTAACCAAGATTTTTGCGCTTATAATGTTCTATTACCTCACAAACTGTCAAAGTTCTTCAAAATCCAAAACTCAGCCCCGCATATCTCAATAGCCAAACAACATAACAAACAATGGCGTGATGTTGGTCTTTTTATGTCAAAATGTTTAAAAGCTACAGATTGGAAACAAGACCCAGATAATCCAGACATTTACCACTCTCACAAACTTGACACATGCTATGTGTCACTGCTTGAGTCAATTGTAACCGCTCCTGCTACCTTCTTCCTCAAAATGACTCCACCCCATCTTCCTGTCACACATTCACAAAAGTCGATGCTCAGCCTCTCACACCCAGTGATGTGTCTCCACTGTTAACACAGTTACCAGACTCATTGTGGGCCAAACACAAATATGATGTAGGTTTAATTAAAAACTGTAAGCCTCTCCAACTAACTCCAAAGTCTGAATACAGACCAAAAGCACGTCAATATCCTCTGAAGCCTGAAGCTGAACAGGGGATAAAACCAGTCTTTGACTCTCTGCTGAAAGCAGGTGTAATTGTTGAGTGCTCTGACTCTCCCTGCCGTACTCCAATTTTTCCTGTAAAAAAGATCAGACCACTGGAAATGCCCACTGAGTGGCGTTTTGTCCAAGACCTCTGTGCTGTGAACGATGCTATTCACTCTCCAGCACCAATCTGTCCCAATCCATACACCATCATGTCACAAATTCCAACAACTTCAAAATGGTTCTCTGTGGTTGACGTCTCAAATGCTTTTTTCTCTGTACCTGTCCATCCAGACTCCCAGTTTTGCCTTCGAAGTCGCAGGAAAACTCTATTCCTGGTCTTGAATGCCACAAGGCCTAAATTGCGCTCCTAGCGTTTACTGTCAGGCATTACGTGACAGTCTCTCTCATTTGACACTTCAACACTCTGACATTTTGCAGTACGTTGATGATATCATGCTCTGTTCAGACACGAAGGAGCAGTGTGAGACTGACACACTGCTTCTATTAAATCACCTCAGGGCCACAAGGTTTCACTTTCTAAAATTCAGTTTGTAAAACAGAAAGTTCTGTTTCTTGGTCATGGCATCACTCACTCACAAAAAAGCATTACTACAGACAGGGTGACAGCCATTTCCAACTTCCCAAAACCATCGACTAAGAAACAAATGCTGTCTTTCCTTGGCATGTGCTCCTACTGCAGAACTTTTATTCCAAATGACTCTACTGTAGAACGCCCACTACGTGATCTTACTCTGAAAAAAGACATGACACTTCACTCCAAACCCACATGGACATCTGAGGCTGACTCTGCATTTACTCATTTGAAACTGCTACTACAGACAGCCCCTGCATTGGCATTGCCAAACCCTGACAAGCCTATCTTCCAATTTGTTGATGAACGTGATGGTTGTATGAATTCTGTTCTCGCCCAAAAACAGGGACAGCTGCTGAAGCCTGTGGGTTACTTCTCGACACACCTTGATCCTGTTGCTAGAGGCCACCCACCATGTCTCTGTGCTTTAGCAGCCTGTGAAGCAGCAATAATTGCCTCTCCCCCTATGTAGGCTACAGTCATCTCACCCTTTTTGCTCCACATGCTGTCTCCAACATTCTGACTGAACAAAAGACAGCTCACTTGACCCCTGCTCGTCAGCTACGTTACAACACCACCCTTCTGAACCTACCGAATGTTGAGGTTAAACGTTGTAACACTCTCAACCCTGCTACACTCCTGCCTCTCTCAGAGGAGGGAGAACCTCACTGTTGTCTCTCTGAACTTGACCTTATCTGTCTGCTAAGACTTGATTTGACTGACACTCCTCTTTCTAATCCTGAACTCATTTTTTATGTAGATGGTTCAGCTTCCAAGGACCAACCACTGGTACTGCACATGTTGGATATGCAGTTGTGGATGATCATGCAACAGTGACGTCATCTCCTCTCAGTCCTCGGTTTTCAGCGCAAGCAGCAGAACTAATTGCCCTGACCAAAGCCTGTCAGTTGGCATCTGGTAAAACAGTTAACATTTACACAGACAGTCAATATGCATTTGGTGTTCTACACATCCACGCAGCACTTTGGCGCCACAGAAAATTCCTCAAATCTGACGGCAAACCCATTTCACACAAAGATTTGATTTCTGATCTCTTAGATGCAGTGCTACTCCCATCCGCCGTGGCAGTATGTAAGTGTTCTGCACATACCTCTGCCAAAGACACAGTCTCTCTAGGTAATGCAGACGCAGCTGCAAAAGCGTCACTCACACCCTACGTTGTTACATTACTCTCCCAGACAACGGATCAAACTTGCACTCACTCTGACATTGTTTCACTTTCTGACTTGGCTCGCACCTCCACTCCAGCAGACAAAATTGATACATTGGTTTACTGTGGGGTTTAACAAATTTGCTGAAGATTTTTGCTCAAAATGCTTCATCTGCTTAACCAACAATTCTAAAGGTAACCTACAACAAAACAAACGTTGGAGGTCACAAACCCACCTCCAGGCCTTTTGGCCACATTCAAATGGACTTCATTGAGTTAACACCCTGCGAAGGTAAGAAATACTGTTTTGTAATTGTTGACATGTTTTCAAAGTGGGTAGAAGCATTCCCAACAAAACACTGCACTGCTGACACAGTAGCAAAAATCCTCTTAAGCGGAAAAATTCCTCGCTGGGGACTTCCGAACCTAATTACAGTGATGACGGAAGATTCCTCCACCTGACCAGCTCGTCAACTGCTCCCCACTGTCAAAGAGGACCCAGTGAATGATCACAAAAGTAATAGGCTTGTAACAAGCTCCTGCGTGGGAGAGCTGAGGTGAAACCTTAGCTCTACCTCCATCGTTGACCACGTGGGAAGACTGGGGTGAGATTTTCGCTCACCTCCTCCGCTGAAACTGCTCTGGTAAACGCAGTTCAACGTTGAGACCAGTGCCGAGAGCTGGTCCCACCGACAATAAGGTTTATGACAGACTCTGTACCACCTGAAGAAATAGAGCTGACCGTTTTCAGCAAATTCAACAGCGTAAGTATAACATGTCACACACACACACACACACACACACACACACACACACACACACACACACACACACACACACACACACACACACACACACACACACACACACACACACACACACACACACACACACACACACACACACACACACACACACACACACACACACACACACACACACACACACACACACACACACACACACACACACACAGCTATTATTGAGCAGATCTTTGAACATTAAAAATGGACAGACATCATCCTTGACATCCGTTTAGACTCCCAGGTTTGTGTGGTCTAAGAACCACGTGCTTTTGTTCCTTAAAATGGACATTAAAACTATATACAAACTATATACATTTACAACTATTTACATGCAGTTTTATCTTCACTTATTGTAATTCCTCTACTCTGGCTATTAACTGGCCACACTTCCCACTCTACTACTAACACAACTCTGCCAAGTATTAGTGATTTCTATTTTTAACCTGCAACTAGTAAACTCTATGTTTAATTGCCTCAACATGACAAAGACTACGACCCAGACACCTCTGCTCTTGACTGTGACTCTGTTAATTCTGTTTTATTTGCTCATCTATTTGAAGAACACTAGGTGTGTTCCTATGTATGTATGTGTAATCCACATGTAATTTTCTTTTGAAATAGTAATAGGATAATTTTAATCTTTGTTATTTTAGAAAAGCTAAGGCTAAAATTGTGGACTTACATGTGGTGTTTTTAAATCTTTTCACTAATGCTTTCTTTGAGGTAAAGTCTTATTTGACTTGAAGGTTTTTAAGTTTTACAAAGTGATTCGTTTTGTGAATATTTTTCATCTAATGCTTATGTTTAACCCTAGTGAGTTACGCCGCCTTTGAGGGAGGGGCTGTGGTGTTCTTTTCCCAGCATTAGGTCAGCTACTGATAGTATGAAATGTTTCTGCTTGATTTAGTCAGCCCTCGGCTGGGTTTTTCGGCACCACAACAGTAGTACAACTCACAAAGCTAAGGTTCATTTGATTTATGTTTTGTAACCTAATTCAGTTTTGATTAAAAGGAGGGAATTGTAATGAGAAAATGATATTTTCCTCTTTCACATGCTCTGTGCTGTCCTTGACCGCAGCAGAATGATATGTGCGTACTGTTTTCAAACTGATACAATTGTCTTTCATGTTAGACGGCTCACTCCCTGAGAGCCAGTGTTTCATTTTTCTTATCTGCTGTGATTTCAGTATAAATTCTAAGCCTGCCTAGTTATCATTGGGATTTGTTCATGTAACTCTGTACACACAGACTTGTACGCCCATTCCTCCTTTTGCAAAAGATGACTTTGAATTCTTTTTTCTTTTTTCCTTAAATAAATCACCAAAAGACATCTGTTGTTTTCTCTCAAACTTATTCCACATTAATATATTTATTTTTCAACGACACATTATAAGCTTGTCCCGTTCCTGGCACCGTTCCTTCCCTTTTCAAACAGGCTGTGGTCAAACCCCTGCTCAAAAAACCTACTCTGGATCCTGGATGCCTAAATAATTTCCATCCTGTCTCCAATTTACCTTTTCTATCTAAAGTCCTCGAAAAGTTGTGCTGAAACAACTTATTCTATATGTATATAATTGTTTTTACATGATAGACTGTTGTTGCTGTAATGTAAGGTAATGATTTGTTGAATTGTTATACTTCAAGTGTTTTAAATTAAATGAACGCTGTTGCCCCTGTTAAGGGTAAAGTGATGAGGAAGAGGCAAAAGGCTTCGTGGAGCAATGCTCCTTCT
This sequence comes from Neodontobutis hainanensis, assembly GCA_024349245.1. Taxonomy (NCBI): domain Eukaryota; kingdom Metazoa; phylum Chordata; class Actinopteri; order Gobiiformes; family Odontobutidae; genus Neodontobutis; species Neodontobutis hainanensis. The sequence goes on from JALDNG010000643.1 coordinate 69,041, forward strand.
GTCAGGGCACAGAAAAGGGAATGCCGAAAAGCCAAAAGAAAGTGCTCTTGAAGCTCTTAATTCATTATGAGGTATACAAAGAAAATCTGCATGTTTTCAATCAAACTTTGCAAAAAGCAAGAGAAATATTCTTCTCAGAGCTCATCAACAACAGCAGTAACAGCTCTTGTCCTGTTTGCTACAGTGAACAGATTAACAAACCCTCCAGCTCCATTTCCTCCAGAATTAGTTTCCACTAAATGCAATGAGTTTGCATTGTTTTTTAACAACAAGGTTCAAGGCATTAAACCTGCTACAGTCCAAAGGACATACAACAACACTGCAGCATCAGGAGACACTAGTGTTAAACACATTTTGGCCGTTTCTGTTGATTCTTTTAAAAAGCAGCTGAAGACACTTTTATTTAAACAAGCTTTTAGTTAATTGGGCTTTTTATGTTTTAATACTCTGTGGTTTTAATTTTTTATTCTCTAAGTTTTATTGTTCTTTTATTGCACTTTGTAAAGCACTTTGTGATTTATATCAGTGAAAGGTGCTATATAAATAAAATTTACTTACTTACTTATTTATTTAATTATTTTACACCCATTTATGACAGAACAATTGAAAAAATGTCTCCAGCCTGAGTTCATCCACCTGCTGCCTCGATGTTTTACCCACTAGATTTCTAAAATCAGTACTAAGCAGTTTGTTACCACAACTCACTGATATAGTCAATAATTCCTTACAGTCTGGAACTTTTCCAAGGGCCTTAAAACTGCTGTCATTAAGCCTCTAAAGAAGAACAGTCTTGATGCTACAGTTCTCAACAACTATCGGCCCAAATCAAACCTGCCATTTTTAGGAAAGTCATCGTTGTATGTTAAATTGTATATCAGCAACTTAATAACTTTCTATTACTTAACAACTGCTTTGATCCTTTTCAGTCAGGTTTTAGGCCTCATCACAGACTGAGACTGCACTTATCAAAGTCACAAATGACATCCGTCTGACACTAACGCGGCCTCTGTCTTAGTTCTGTTGGACTTGAGTGCTGCGTTTGATACAGTGGACCATGAAAACCATAAATGTTTTCAGTCATATCTTGAAGACAGGAAGTACTTTGTTTCGGTTGGTAACTGTGTATCAGACCAAATGTCCATGACAGTTGGCGGATGTTTGTAACAGAGTCGGTGTTTGGGCCTTGGTTAAGCTGGATGCTAACATGACTAGGACACATACACTGTAGAGTGCACAAGGTCTCTTTTTCTGCTATTCAAAATTGTTTTGGTGCATGACATTTCGGCAGTAGCTCAGTGGATAGAGCAGCTGCCCTTCGACCGACTGGTGGGCGGTTTGATCCCTGCTCGAAACATCCCAAACATCATAACATCCCGCTCTCCCTCACATACTGTCATTGTGTCCTTGGGCAAGACACATAACGTACATTGCCTCCAGTGGTGTTCTGTAACACCTGTAATAGTTTAATGTTTGTAAAGCGCTTTGAGTGCCTACTACAGTAGGTGGAAAAGTGCTATATAAAAATTATTATTATTACAAAAGTTTTTGCAAAATACATGTTGAGGCTTTTGATTTTTACACATGTTTCTGTACTCACAGCTTTGCACTGATTTTGAACAGACTGCATGTACTTGCCAGATATTAAAAATGCAGTGACAAGAGGAGCATAGAGCCATATCAACTTTGTGCCATCTTGCATCCCTTGTTTTGAATGGAAACAGCCTGGCTGTTCATATCTATTTCTTTCACCAACATGTGGTCCATACCTGAGAGTGTCCAGTCTACAGAGGGTCCTCCTGTAGAGCAGACAGGACATTTAGTCCTGTGTCTCCTGGATGGTTGTAGCTCAGGTCCAGCTCTCTCAGATGGGAGGGTTGGACCTCAGAGCCGAGGCCAGAGAAGAACAGCCTTCCTCTGAGATCAGACAACCTGAGAGTCTGCAAACACACATTATACAGATCATCAGTAACAGGTCAAACTCCAGCACATTTGGTTCACTATATTGTGTTTAATGTATGTTCAGATAATTAAAAAGACACTAAAATCAGGTTCCTAGTAAAAGTGAACGTTAAGACACCTGACCTGAGATGTTCCAGTTTACAGTGAGGACTCTTCAGTCCAACAGACAACATCTTCAGCCCTGAGTCCTTCAAGTCATTGTTACTGAGGTCCAGTTCTCTCAGACTAGAGGACTGGGATCTGAGGACTGAGGACAGAGCTTCACAGCTTCTCTCTGACAGGTTACAGCTGCTCAGTCTGGAGAGAAAAGATTTTTTGTTAAGCACAGAAGTGTATTAAAATGTAACTCAGTAAAACAGACAACAGATGTAAAGATTGAAGCATAGAAGTGTATTCAAATATTACTAAGTAAATGGTGATTACTCACAGGGCTTTGTTGGAGGCTTTGACCACTGGCACCAGCCTCAGGAGAGCCTCCTCTGAAGCAGAGTATTTTTTCAGCTCAAACACATCCAGAGCTTCTTCTGATGACAGTAAGATGAAGGCCAGAGCTGACCACTGAGCAGGAGACAGTCCAGCTTCAGACAGACGTCCTGAACTCAGGTACTGTTGGATCTGCTCCACCAGAGAACGTTCATTCAATTCATTCAGACAGTGGAACAGGTTAATGCTTCTCTCTGCAGACACATCCTCACTCATTTTCTTCTTGATGTAATCAGCTGTTTCCTGATTGGTCTGAGAGCTATTTCCTGTCTGTGTCAGCAGACCCTGTAGAAGGATCTGATTGGTCGACAGTGAAAGACCCAGGAGGAAGCGGAGGAACAGGTCCAGGTGTCCATTTGGACTCTGTAAGGCCTGGTCCACAGCTGTTTGGTGAAGAACTTTTAATTTAGATTTTACTCTGAGCAGTGTAGCCCTCCTGGATTTGTCTGAGAGCAGGTTGAACCCAGTGTTGATGAAGGTCTGATGGGCGTGAAGAGCAGCCAGAAACTCCTGGACACTCAGATGGACAAAGCAGTAGACTTTGTCCTGGTACAGACCTGGCTCCTCTCTAAAGACCTGTGTGAACACTCCAGAGTAAACTGAGGCTGCTGTGGTGTCGAGGCCACACTCGCTCAGGTCTGACTCGTAGAAGATCAGGTTTCCTTTCTGCAGCTGCTCAAAGGCCAGTTTTCCCAGAGACTCCACCATCTTCCTGGTCTCTGGACTCCAGTGTGGGTCTGTCTCAGATCCTTCTTTATACTTGACGTTCTTGACTTTGGCCTGAACCACCAGGAAGTGGATGTACATCTGAGTCAGGGTCTTGGGCAGCTCTCTCTCTCTCTCTGGTTTTCAACACATGCTCCAGGACTGTGGCAGTGATCCAGCAGAAGACTGGGATGTGGCACATGATGTGGAGGCTTGGGGACGTCCCTGATGTGGGAGATGATTGTGTCGGCCTTGTCTCTGAACCTCTTCCTGAAGTACTGCTCCTTCTGTGGGTCGGTGAATCCTCGGACCTCTGTCACCATGGTGACACACTCAGCTGGGATCTGATTGGCCGCGCGGTCGTGTGGTTATCCAGAGGCGAGCGGAGGAAGCAGGGTCCCCTGATGAGGTTTACCAGCAGCACATCCACTGAGCTGGACTCTGTGGCGTCAGTCAGGGCCTTGGTTTTGGTGAAGTCAGAGGAAGTCTGCACTCGTCCAGACCGTCAAAGATGAAGACCACCTGGAGGGCTTCAAAGATGCAGAGTCCTGCTTCTTTGGTTTCACTAAAGAAGTGTTGAACAAGTTGCACCAAACTGAACTGTGTCTCTTTCAGCACATTGAGTGCTCTGAAAGTGAACGGGAACAGCAGCTGTATGTCCTGGTTGGCTTTGCCTTCAGCCCAGTCCAGACTGAACTTCTGAGTGAGCACTGTTTTCCCGATGCCAGCCACTCCCTTTGTCAGCACTGTTCTGATTGGTCCATCTGTGTCAGCTGGGCCTTTAAAGATGTCTTCACATGTGATGGCTGTCTCTGGTCTGCCTGGTTTCCTGGAGGCTGTTTCGATCTGTCTGACCTCATGTTCCTGGTTGACCTCTGAAGCCCCTCCCTCTGTGATGTAGAGCTCTGTGTAGATCTGGTTCAGAAGGGTGGGGTTTCCTGCTTTAGTGATGCCCTCAAACACACACTGAAACTTCTGCTGCAGGTTAGACTTCAGTTTACTCTGACAAACTCCAGAGTAACTTCCTGAATGAAGACAACAGATAAAGCCATGAGTCTCAGAGAATATAAAATGACTGTGAGCCTCTTGTTAAATGTGTTAAATGGTCCTACTGCTCCACAGACGCTCAGCCAGCTCCTTCTGCTTCATCCTCTTCAGGAAGTTCAGTGTGATCTTCAGAAAAGCCTCACTGCTGCTCCTCTGCTCTTCATCCTCATCCTTCAGATGCTCTAAGCATTCTGGGTAATCTGTGCTCAGAACCTTGTTGAGCTTCTTCAGCTCCTTCTTGACAAAAGTGCAGATGTTCTCCTCCAGAAGCTGAGCAGATACATTATAAACAACACAAATGCAGTCAGTGTTCAGATCTGTGTAAAACAAGTTCTCTTTCATTTATACATTTCCAAACTTTAGTGAATGACAGACCATAAATATGGAGTCCAGCTGTGTCTGATGTTGATCACTAATGACCTCTGACCCCTGCCGCTTCACTCTGTGGATGAGGACACAACAAAGATTATTTCTCCGTTTCATTTTCAGTCACATAACTCTCAGCCCTGAACTGTGTACTCTTGATATTCAGTGTCAGGTCTCATTGAACAAAGGGTTTTAGCAAACTTTCCAATGGCAGGGATGGACTCATATATTTTTCCTGCTTCTCCCAAAAACCTGTCACTCCTGAAGGACACAAGTGTTTGGATCCTGGTTCACAAGATACAAGTAATAATTAAAACAATCAGAATTTATTTTTGTGTTTTGACACTTTGAGACTCTTTTTCTTCCACAATCTAAAGCAGTTTACGCTGTGTAATTTCTAACACTTCACGACTGAAAGTCTTAATCACTTTTAAAGGAGACGTAGCTGGGCCCAGGAGCAGGTCTGTGGATAAAGATGGTGCAGTGGTTTTAGTGCTGAGCTAAAGAAAATAAAGAGCTATATTAAATGTCCAACTCCAGATAGAATAACACACTCTTGCTCACTGCTCACACTGTCTATTATTTATTTCATTTAGACAGAGTCCAGCCTTATACTGGACTGGTACGTTTTTAAAGCCTACATCACAAAAGAACACTAAATGGTAAACAGTGAGTTCTTAAGATAGATGTTATGTATAGTTTTGTTGAAGCCAGTAATAAGTTTCCTCTGATGTCACAGATGCTCTCTCCCTCTGCTCCTCTGAACTCTCACTCAGTCTTTCTGCACAAAGTCTCAAAAAGCCTGGCTTCATTCTGACTCAAGCACAACACATGTTTTATTCATGTAGGCACTAGATTTGATATTAAATATGATAAATGTGTGTCTTATTAAACTCATGCTTGTGTCTGACTGTAGGCCTCAGTCTGAAGAACAAGATGACACAGAATGTATTGGACTAGAATCAGAAAATGAGTGACGTGATTAAAAGCTGTCATTACACTGTGTGCCTCGGAGATGCTTGAGTTCTGAAGAACTGTGAGACAGTGTGGCTTTTAGATCCAGACACTGCGGGCTCTCTGGAGCTGCTGGTGTTCTGAGTCCTGCTCTTCTCTTTCAACAAACTAAAGGCCACCAGGACAAAACTCTGAAGAGATTCAACTCAGTTTAACTTTAGAAATCCCCAAGAGCAATTCATCTGTAGAAGATTTGAGCTGTAAAGTGTTTTATTTTAATTCAAGCAAACACTTGTGCTCAGTGTCGGCAGTTTTCTTTAGTTAAATAAAAATGTGACACTTGATTATTTTAAAGTCAAAGGGTTTCCTATATTCCTTATTTTTCACTTTTGGGTCTAGAATATTAAAGATAGCATTAAAGTCTTTTATCCTATATTTTCCAGTCGCTCCTTTATTAAAATATAATGACTTCATTTTCTTCATATTCCTCTTCTTGACAAATATTTAGAAGATTTACTTTTAAAATTAAATCCAGATGAGTCTTTTTCACTGAGAATGAACATTTAAAGTGTTCTCTGATTCTAAGGATGTGGAGGTCTCAGAGCTATTATTTGAATTATTCTACAAATAGTTCTGATGATGACTTACTGTGGACCACGTTCTTTTTTAAACTCAATAAATAGATCCAAGGAGCGATAACTTTTAAAGGAGACTTGTCTGGGCGCAGGAACAGGTCTGTGGATAAAGATGGTGCAGTGGTTTTAGTGCTGACCTCTGACCTGGAGAACAGTGGTGGACCGTTAGAGATCCTCATCTCACCTCTGAGCTTTGGGTCAGTGGTTTTAGAGGGAGGGCTCCGTCCTCTCTGTGCTCACTCTGATCCATGTTCAGTCCAGAGTCCTACAAAATGACACAAAGAGAACAAACTGTAAAGGACACTCATTAATCCTTTCCTCTGTCCTACACTGCCCCCTACAGACACAGACCAGTCACTGCAGCTCAACACTAAACTAAAGCAGCTCTGAATCCTCAGGGACTAAACTGAGATTAAAACTAAGACTTATTCAGGACTCAACCAGAAATGAACCTGCACCAATATTTATTAAACCTTTATGAAACATGGATTAAATCCAGTCCAAACCTGATTAAAGCAGGTTTGAACAGGTTTTGTTGTAGCTTTAGTCCAAACTCAGAGTGTATTAACTCTGTTGGATTCTTAGTAAATGTTGATGTGTTTGTATTTGTTCCTGGTCTTGTTGGTGCAGCTTTAGTCTGAGCAGAGGCTGATGAAGGTCACTTTAAAACTCCTCTTTTCTGGCTCCATTGAGAAGGACTTGAGCTAAACTCAGAGGAAATAAACTCTGAACCCGTTTCTGAAACAGAAACTGTGAGTTGAGTGTACAGGTCAACTCTAAAGTGTGAGAGTGAATGGTGTCTGTCTCTAAATATTAACCCTGAGACTAACTGGCCACTGTCCAGGGTGAACCCCCCTCAGGCCTAAAGCTGCTGGGATAGGCTCCAGTCACTGAGACCCCTAACGGGACAAAGAGGAAGGACTTAAATAAAACATTTAAATGTATTAAATTAAAACCAAAGTTCTTTGTGTAAAAGTGGAGGCAGGTGTGTTTCTTTCTACAGACATTCTTCTGCTCCTCAGTTTTCACAAATATTACAAAACTGTTCAACAACTGTTCATTTCATGAAAAATACACCTTTGGTATAAGTTCATTCTGTCTTCAGGTTCAGAATATTTTAAAGAAACCCTTTGTTCTGAACAAACAGGAAAAAATGTGGCTTTACCTGCTCAACTAGTTTTGACTAGTTTAGTCAGAAGTGTCACATGATGCTGAAGACAACACCTTCATGTGACGCATGATGTGAAATATACACTTTACAAAATCTACATTATTAAAACATTTTTATACTATTTCTTTATTTTTATTTTTCCAACTTTGTTCTTTGCTTCAACTTTTGTGTCATTTATATTTGTGTGTAAAGCACATGTAGATTAATTTTTATTCTTCAGTCATAAACCATAAATACTGCCCCTACAGCCACAGAGCAGCCACTACAGCTAAAAATAAAAACATCAAAACCAGAAAAAATTGTTATTAACTAGCATTAAAAATTATTAAACCAATGTTTACATCAATTAAATCAAAAACTGATTAAACCAAGACTAAAGCCAATAATCAACAAGGCCTACAACCAGGAAATAAACCAAGAATAAATCAGAACTGAACTACCATTGGTCTAAATCAAGAGTAAAGCAGGTCTAAAGTCAGAACTAAACCTGAACTGAACCCAAACCTTATTAAACACAAACTACAGGTTGATCTAATCCAGTCCAAACCTGATTAAAGCAGGACTAAAACAGTTTTGAACAAGGCCTAGAACCAGGAAGAAACCCAGGACTAACTCAGGCCTGAACTAAATGTGGACTAAAGCCAGACTAAAGCAGGTCTAAAGTCAGAACTAAAGCCAGGACTAAAGCCAGAGCAGAGTGCTGTTGAAAAGAATCAAACTGGTCAAACCTGAGTGGATCCAAAGTGTCCAAAGTGTCCCAGAGAAAAGTGTGCCACTGAAGGAAAAGACTTGTTTGTGTGTTTCTTCCTGGAGTGACTCAGAGACACACCTGTGTTGGCTGCAGGCCAGGTGGGAGGGGCTTCACACTGACTCCACAGGTGGGAGGGGCTTCACACTGACTCCACAGGTGGGAGGGGCTGCAGTAGGCGGGGCTTCACACTGACTCCACAGGTGGGAGGGGCTTCACACTGACTCCACAGGTGGGAGGGGCTGCAGTAGGCGGGGCTTCACACTGACTCCACAGGTGGGAGGGCTTCACACTGACTCCACAGGTGAGAGGGGCTGCAGTAGGCGGGGCTTCACACTGACTCCACAGGTGGGAGGGGCTTCACACTGACTCCACAGGTGGGAGGGGCTGCAGTGGGCGGGGCTTCACACTAACCCATCACCAAATACATTCACATTCATATGAGGCAAGGTGGGTTAAGTGTCTTGCCCAAAGACACAACGATGGTATCTGTGAGGAGAGCGTGAATCGAACTACCTTCCAGTTGAAGTACAACCACACTACCACTGAGCTACTGCACCCCAGGTTTTCTCTTTCAGAGACAGGTTCAGAGAGAGTTCAGTCGACTCTGAGTCTGTTCACTCTGAGTTTAGCTGAAGGAGGAAAATCATTCTGGATGGAGCTCTGTTTAACTGTTTAACAGCAGGAAGAGCCTAAAGTTAGACATTTAATGAGTCAAGTCCTGTTAATATCACTTCAAACACAACTGCACTTTATATTCACTCAATTATATTTAAAATAATGTCACTTTATTTTGAATAAAACTCAAGCTGTGTTTCTATTTTGTCTAAAACACGTTTAAAGGGATGTGATAAAAGAATGAAATACTGGAGAGTTCCTCTTTTGTCTCATTTAAGAACATTTTCAAAGGCTCCATCATTAATGTCACCAAACAGTTTAGAAGTTGTGCCAAATTTGGTTGTAGTCAAGATTATTTGTTAGTGTTTCAGGTGGAGTCGTCCAGAAGAAGGTGGAGCCAGGGCTTTAGGAGGTCAGAGGTCATGAGAGAGCAGGTTGGTGAGTCTTCTCTGTTTCCATGACGGGACATTGATGGATTTGTTTTGTTTTGAACGTGGGCTTGTGCCAGATGGGTGTGAGGTTGAATGGATGAGTTTTGGGTTGAAAATTGTCTTTGCTGCCCACCAGGCGTCTCTTGTGCTCTTTATTGTGTTGATGTTGACTTTTTCTTCTTGATGGACATGTCTGTGAAGAGGATCTGATGAATGTGGAGGGGCTCTCTTCTAAATCTATCCAGTACTAAGCATATTAATGATGCTTATTGGTCCAGTGACGGATAAACTGAAGCTGCTGGGAGAGGAAGTATTAAGAAAAGTTTGGGTCGTGGAGTCCACCATATTGCTTGGGTCTTTGGAATTTTATTCCTGTTTTGTTTTCTTTCCAGTAAAATGAGTTGATGATTGAGTTTAGAGGAGAACCTCCCAGGTTTGGTGAACAGGAACAGGACAAGGTCTAGTCCTGGTCTGGTCCAGGACTAGACAAGAGGCTGAACCAGGACCAGACCAGGACCAGACCAGGACCAGGACTAGACCAGGACCAAGACCAGGGCTAGACCAAGACTAGACCAGACCTGAACCAGGACTAGACTAGAGTCTAAACCAGGACTAGATCAGGACTAGAACAGGACTAAACCTGACTCAAAGCTAAAGTGTCAGAACTGTTTGGTTTAATAAGCTTTACCTCTAAACATTTGAACCTAAACTAACTCTTGGTTCCAGTTTTCTCAGGTTCTATTAAAGCAGCTCATGTAACACAGACAGTTCTGATGTGAACAAGAACAAACAGGTCTGTCCTCCATTTTGTCTCTGCTTCAGACGTGACACTGTCTCAGACTCGTCTTTAATCCATTGTTTCAACTGAACTCTTAAAGGTAACATCCTTCCTCAGTTATTTCTGTTTCTTATTATAATATTTTTATAAAAGCAGATTATAAACTCACAGAAAGAGAAAACAGAGAAACTCACCTCTCGTCGACAGAAAGAGTTCGCTACAGTGAAACTCAAAAGGAGTGGTTCAGTTTGTGGTGAACACAAGTTATGACTTGTACAAATATGAAAACATTGTTAACTCTTGAGCAACACTGAACCAGAGTTAACTACACCCTTCCCTTTTGTCTCTGGTTCAATCTGTTGTATCTACAATAATACTATTTCCTAAATCTCTTTAGCCTGCTTGTGTTAAAACTAAACCCGTTAAGGATCTTTCATCTTTCCAGTCGCTGGAACTGCTTTTGAAATAGTTTTTTTTCACACTTGGACGACGTGCATGTCCTTTAGCAGTTGTGTATTTGTTTCTAATCGTGTCGACACGAGAGTGGTCAGAGAATGCTGCCTTTATTTCTCCAGAATATTCAGACTTGTTCCAGTGATTTGTGAAAATAAGGTCAATGATTGAGCTGTGTGTTTGTCCACTTCTTGGAGCTCCTTCATTAAGTGACTAAGACCAAGCTTTGAGGCGAGAGCTTTGAGAGACTTGGATTCAAATCCTCCAGAAACACAAGCTCTTTAGTCTTTGCTGCTTTTATTGGACTGGAGATCTGAGACAGGGAAGTGTTTGTCTTATTGTTTGGACCATTAGATGTTACCATGAGGCTAGTTGAATGTTGATGTGTAAAATCCAGGACCAGTTGCACTGACTCTGTGTCTGTTTTGATTTTTGTTAAAGCAGCACATATATTTGATTGACATACAGGACAACTCCAGCAGTTTTTCATTTGGGTTTTTACACTAGAGTCAATCATTTACACTTGAGAGGAAGGAGTGAGGGACAGCAGGAGTAAGACAAGGTTCAGAGACTGTCTTTATGTGTTCCTTTGTTTGAGCATCATTTTAAACTCATCCACTTTGGGACAAGGCTACGAGAGTTTAGACGCACATTTAAATCCTCTTACTTCTCGAGCTGAACAAATGTGGTTGTCTTTTTAAAAGTGCTGCTCTCTGAGTTTTTCTTGATGGGACTTTGGTGAGGAGAGGAAGAGGAGGAGATGTTGTAGTAAAAAGTTGATTGGGGGAAAGACAGGTGCTGGGTCTGAGAGAGTGCAGTGCTGCAGCTGTAGGACTGGGCCGGATGTAAAAAGACAAGGATTATTAAGACCAGAGTCGTATCTATAAAAATACAGAAAGAATCAGATAAAAGTGTAGGAGTCAGGCCCAGGATTAAGTCCAACATTTCCTCTGAATAAGAATAAAAACCAGGACTTAGACTGTCTTCTACCCAGAGCTGAAATATGAAAGCACTGAGATTAAAGTTTTAGAAGAAAATGGCTCTAGATCTGGTCGAGGCCAAGAGTAAGGCTTCCAACTAAAGTTAAAGTGGAAAGTGAGAAAACAGGTTGTATAATAGGTCTGCTCCTCAGGTGGGACGTCCTGGGACCACATGATAAACAATCATATCAGACTTTTATCAAAAAGATGAGTCTGAGCCTTGTGTCCAGACAGAGTCCACAGGTCGTGTTTAACAGATATTTACAGTTGAATCTGTTCAATTAGCTGCTGTAATAATGATTCAAACTCAGAGACAGAGTGAAGACATGTGTTGGACACAAACATTAGTGAAGACTGAGTGTGGACACACTTCAGTCACAAACAAACCTGTGTTAGTGCAGCAGAAAGAGTGTGGGCTGTTTTTAATGGAAGACCAGACACAGAATGGTCTAGTTTCTCTGTGGGACACTTTTGACATTTCACTGCTGAGTAATAAAAGCTTTATGTCAACAGGCTTTAGACAGAAGTTAGTCCAAGATTTCATCTTTAGGCACTAATCCTCCCAAAAAATGTGAATTAACCTTATTTAGACTTTAGTCATAAGTAATACACAAATGAAAGTTAGAGAACATGAATGAGCGTTAGGCCGACTATGGGCCTACTGCAATAGCCTACTGCAGTCACTATTAAATGTGGACTGGTCCATTTTCAAACTTGTCCCTTGTTTAACAAATGTGTGTTAAAGGCCCAGTTTCCAACAGTCCCTGCCCTAAGTGTTCCTGTTGAAGCAGTGCTACAAAAGTACAACTATAAAGTCTGAGGATCATTCATTAATAATGAGTCTCTTAAAACAAGTCTCAACCCTGTGAGACTTTTGAATCTTTGAATGAGTTATTGTTGGTTTTGTCGTGACATTATTATATTGAAAGATCTTAAATGATGTTCCTTTGTCGGACATTGTTACAATAAAATCAAAGATTACATTATGTTCGTAAGGTGCAATGGAAAGTCTACAAAAAGCCTCAAACAGAAAAACTGATGCAAAAGTATTTCTAGCCCTTTTCCACATTTTGTCTCATTACAACCACAAACAGAAACATATTTTATTGGAATTGTTCGTGAAAGACCAACACAATGTGGAACAGAATTGTGAAGTAAAAGAAGATCAAACATGATTTTAAACATTTTTACAAATAAAAAGAAAACTGCAGAGTGCAATAGTATTCAGGTCCTTTTCTCTGAGAACAACCAACTGTCTTCAGAAGTCGTCTGATGATTGTTGAAAGATGGAATGTTGAGTGAAAGACTAAAGAGAATCCACCTGTGTGTAATCTAAACTCAGTCCAAATACAGCTGTTCTGTGGCGGCCTCAGAGCTTTGTTAAGACAAGATTGGAAAGCAGACAGCATCATGAAGTCCAAAGAACACAGCGGACAGGTCAGGGATAAAGTTTTGGAGAAGTTTAAAGCAGAGTTATGTAATGACACCAGGTGTTTTTATCCCAAGTTCTTTTTCATCACTAAATGCACCACAGAAAAATAGTAATAAAAATAAAAATCTTGTAATAAAAATCTTGAATAAATAATTGATAAAAAAAAATATACAATGTTAGTGAAAAAAAAAAAAGTTGTCTAAAAGGAGGACTTTCCTTCTTTTGTCCTCGGGTCTACAGCATGCCAGGGTATTTGTCTCTAGGTTCGACTCGGCCCACTCTTCTCCCGTAGTAGCGAGGCTAAACTCTGAACGCACACAATATACCAACTCAGGCAGTGAAAATAACCTTGTATTTTTATTTTTCCTCTGGGCAGTTACAGATACGTCCCTTTACTTATCTGTTTGAGCATGTTGTACAGTTTTCCCGTTGCGTTCTCTCCACGTTTCTTTCACTGTTCCACTCGTCCATGGCTTTGTACTTCCTTGTCTTCTGTCACTTACGGGCTTATCCCAGTTTGTCTTTCCCGTTCTGTCTCTCTATCGGCCCTTTGAACAGAGTCCGGGCTCTTCCTATTGGTTCATGTTGTCTCCCAGGTTGACTATCACCCAATTTAACATCTAAAATTTAGATGGCCTTAAAGTGGCCACACATTATTTATAAAAATAAAAACGCAGAAGGAACCCTGTGACAGGGGAGTGGTGTCACATCACAATGTTTCCATCTTGAATTATAACCAAAACTATTTCCGTAGTTAAAACAGAAAAGTTAGATTAGGTTTTATCAGGTTTAAAAACTTTTTTCAGGTTTAGATCAGGTTTTATGAGGTTCAGACCAGGTGGTTCCTGTTTTTGGCTGTTTATGTGTGACTTCCTATTTGTCAGCAGAAATAACCACGCCCCCTTATCCTCCAGGTTGAATGCTATTGGCTGTTGACTGCACAGGCCACACCCAGTTTTCATTGGTTAAGGTTTAAACCTGGGCTGAGAGACAAAGTTGAAACAGTGTGAAACAAATGAAGCCAAAGTTCCCAGGTTTGGATTTGTTTGGTTTGATCCAGACTTACTCAACTCTGAGTTTGTTCAACTCTCTTGGTGCAACAGCCTCAGGATCCTTCCTTCAGAGGCAGCTCCAGAGTCAGGTCTGAAGTCAAGGCTAGAGTCCAACTCCACATGAGCGTCTTTTGGAACAGGCTTCAAGTGGCCGAGCTGCAGCTTCAAAAGCCCCGCCCCCTTTTTCAATCCAAATAAAATCACACTTTTAATGGAAATGTTTCTTTCTTTAAGTTGTGTTTGTTCTAAGCAGTTGTGAACAGTTGAATTAGTGACATAAACATATGTCTTTTCTGATGAATGCAGTGTGTTGTGTTTAAGTGATTTAGAAAAGCTCAGATCATATTTGACACATTTATTTACAGCTCAACTTAATATAGTCTCAGTAAATGGTGACACAACTGAGTTAAAACCTCAGCAACACCAACTGAAAACTCAACTGTGTCATTTATGAGACAAACAATATCACAATAGAATATTTCCATTGATAGAACAAACATACTCTTGGATTTAAACTGAAAACCTCCGTCTCTAAGCACTTCCTCTCGTATTGGACTTATTTTACAAAGACTTGTGGTGCATTGTGGGAAGGTGATGAGTTCAGCTGAAGTGCTTTTCTACATTTTGGGGACATTATAGGGTTTTGTAAGACGTCACACATGTCCATAAATCCAATAATAACAGGTTCCACATGAACAGCAGCAGGAATGAGGCCGTTACTGTGGAGTGTTTTCTCATTTCACTTTATTGTCATTTCTCACAGGATTTCAACCCAAATCACATTTATCTGTGTCATATTTCAAATCCACCTTTATATTAATGAAGTGTACAGAAGCACTTGTGGAGACAAATGCTGTGATTGATCCTTCTCTACAAACACAATGAGACCAACATGAGATTGATGTCATCAGTTTGTTTCTGTGTGGGATCTGTCTCTGTCAAAGAAACTGGAAAAGAACTGTTCCTCTGTTTTATCCAATCAGACCAGCTCAAACTCAAAATACAAAGATCATTTAAGTGTGTTTGGAGTCTTTTCTCATCTTTTCTAACATGTGTGAGTGTGTGAGGTCAGGTAGACTGGACTATCTGATCAGCAGTGAGGATGTTTCTCTACAAGAGGACACTCTCAGAGTCCCTCAGAGTTAACAACGACACTGAGGAGTCAACAGACCAGAGAGTAAACCCAGGAAACAGAGGCTGAGTGAATGTGGTGTTGAAGGTGTGGAGGTGGGTCAGTTGGTCAGAGGAGACTGTGTAGAAGGACAGAGAGCCAGCAGGACAGTCCACATACACTGCTACTGTCCCAGAAGAGGACGAGGAGTGAGGGAGGAGGGTTTGGTTGTTATTATGACGAACATAGTAACCATTTTTAGAGCACCACAGACTCCAGGACTGATCGTTGAATCCAAACACACAGTCATTACTGAATCCTTTCCTTCTGATTCCTCTGTAAGACACTGAAATATGAACCCTTCCGCTCCACTGGACCTCCCAGTAACAGCGACCAGTCAGACCAGTCGAACACAGCAGCTGAGAGCATTTCTCAAATCTGTCCTGATGATCTGGATATGGCTGCTTCTCTTTCACCCATGTCACCTTCTTGTTGTTGTCAGACAGTTGGAGGCGTCTGTGAGCTGTGTTTGGATCCAGTGTGAGTTCACAGAAATCTGATGGAGAGACGACACAATACAGCTGCAGTTAGTCCTCTGTCCTCTCTGAACACATGAGATTAACACAAATGTACAAGATTCTGTTTGATGGAAAAGTCATATTAGAAGAAAGACTTGTGTTTGGAGGAGCTTTAAACTCTTCTTCTACTGTTTATTGCTGTAGGACATAAAGCAGCTCCTAAAGCTCCAGCCTCTGACGTCACTACACAGGAGTTTATTCACTTCTCTGTGCTTCATTTTAATTATTTTGACTCCACACTATCTCTGCAGCAGCACATTAGTGAGGTCACTAAATTGGGCATCTTTCACTTGAGGAAGATCTCAAAAATTTGCTCCTGCCTCTCTTTAGCTGATGCTGAAATTCTCATTCATGCATTAGTCACATTTAGGCTGGACTACTGTAATGCGTTATTCTCTGGACTGCCGAAGAAAAGTACTCACAGACTACAAATGGTCCAAAATACAGCCGCCAGACTTTTAACAAAGACCAGGAAGTTTGATCACATTACTCCGGTCCTGGCTTCATTACACTGGCTTCCTCATGTTAGAGCTGATTTCAAAGTTCTCTTGTTAACCTATAAAATCCTTTGTGGACGCGCGCCCTCTGACCTCTCTGACCTTATCACCTGGTATACTCCAGCTCGTACCCTTCGCTCTCAGGACGCTGGCCTCCTTCAACTTCCTCGAATAAAGAAGAAGTCTGCTACAGAGCCTTTTCTTATAGAGCCCCATTTTTGTGGAATGGGCTCGGTGGAAGTGCTGCGATCTGACTCTGTTGAGATTTTTTTAAAAGCAAACTCAAAACATACTTATTTCACCAAACGTATGGAGACTGATGATCATAGAGTTAGGTTTACACTGGTTGTAGCTGTAGGTACACACTCAACCGCTCATATTATTACATCTGCCTATTTTCAGTAGTATTTAGCACTTTTTTTCCCTTTTCTACCTCCTCCTAGGGTGGACGCAAACCTCTGATCTGCTGGTGACGTGTACAGAAGTGTGTGGAAGGAGCCCAGACCCATGGGCGCCGTTGTCAGAATATTCATAAAATCTATCATTAATAGATGCATCTAAAACATAACTTGCTCCATTTAAAGAGCTGTAGTCACACACACACACTTTTCAGGACAATGTGGCAAAAATGTGGAAAAGACATGACTTTTGTCCCTGAATTTGTGTCTGGCTCAGAGTTTGGACAGAGACAGATCCCATTGTAAGTCCAGTAAGTCCAGTAATGAATAGGGTTTGTCTGAGTCAACAAAAGGTCAGGCTCAGTGACACATCAATGACAGCATTTACAATCATTATTTCTCACTTTACATCAAGTGGAAGAGAAGAAACATCTACAGTTTGTACAAAAAGACAAACTGAGCTTCTCAAATATTTCTGAAGCTTTGAAATCTTTCTGTGAGTTTAGAGCAAAGCCTGTGGTTCAGAGATGTCTTGGTCTAAATCAATGAGACTGTCACACTTACACTTCCTGAGACCTGGTCTGATCCAGCGGACTCCAGCAGGATCCAGTCTGAAGGAAAACAGAGACATTACATCAGTCTGATCCACACAAGCTTTTCTTTTACATCTCATTGTTCCTCCTGAAGCACTCTTTGAGCCTCATTTATCAAACATGTGTCTCTGACATTTATCAATCTGAACTTCAGCAGAAGTTCACTCAGATCACATGCAGCTCTGAGCTCCATTTACCACACTTTTACAGGATTTTACACTAAACTCAGATTAAACTTCAACAAGATTTCAGTTTACAAAGTCACATCAGTTTTTGTTTATTTGTTCAACAAAGTAATATCTTCATGAGCCTCATGATGTTGGAGTTTCCATCAGACAAACATGTTTCCCTCTAACCTTGTGTCACACATGGATTGAACACAGTAGTGTTAAATGTGACACTACAGTGCACTGGGATGAATGCATCTGCACAAACAGCAGCTCAACTTAAGAACATCTTAAAGAAGGAGTTGCTTTAGTTTCACAGTGGATCAGAGGAAATAAATGAGTCATTAACAGTGAAAAAACTAAATGTATGTTAGTGGCTCAACATATTTGTTCAAAGTGAAGCCTATATTAGAGTTAATATCAGAAAACAAAGTGAGTGAACAAGTAGAAGACATGATGCTGTCAGGTGGAACTGTGGAAGCTGTCTGGGTTGGAGGATGGACACTATTAAACAGCTTGTTCAATCATTAGGACTTTCTCAGTTGGATTATGCTTCAGTCGTTTGGTCAAATACAAGAGAAAAGAACTTCCACAGCTGCAGCTCGCTCACAACACAGCACCACTCATTATTATGGGATGTCCAAACACAATCAATGGTCAGAGCATGATTGGCATTGGATCTGTCTCTTGCAACACACTTCTACGATCTCTAGACAGTGTAGAGAATGTGTCAGAAGAATCTGGTGACATACTTTATTACAGCCCACATTAAAAGTAAACAGTTCATCAATTCACTCATTCTCAGGTGTTTTGGACAGGTTTGCCCCTATTGATAATCTATTGTAGCAGCAATGGAGAAAATGTTGGGAGACAAAATACTGAACAGCTTTTAGGCCTGTTAACTAAAGAAGTTATTAGAATGGAGGACACTTGCCTGTTCAAAGTGATGCTGAAGCCAGCAAGAAAGATATAACAAGGAATTGTTGGAAAGTGCCTTTGAGCCTGGATCAATGGAAGAATATCAGAGGAAAACTAAGTAATGGAAGAAATGACTAATGACCTGAGACTGAAAGCACGTAAATGTAAACTGTGATGAAGAAAATGGTGAAAGACTCAAATGTATGAAACAATGTGAGTCTTGTATTTGTAGAACTGTAACAGTTGTTAATATGTTCTTTGTGAAAATTAAACAAAAAAAACATGGTGCAGAACTAAACATTGTTAACAACTTGAGTGAAGCTTTTCTC
The DNA here is from genome assembly GCA_024349245.1 of Neodontobutis hainanensis. NCBI lineage: Eukaryota > Metazoa > Chordata > Actinopteri > Gobiiformes > Odontobutidae > Neodontobutis > Neodontobutis hainanensis. The sequence goes on from JALDNG010000643.1 coordinate 87,444, forward strand.
AGAGAGCACAAAAAGATTTGTTAGAGATCAGTTACACATGTGGACTGATGTTCAAAGCAGACAAGCTCATTGTTCCATTTCAGAAAAATCCATGGATCACACTCAGGGATGGTTCAGTGTAAGGACAGAGCCAGAGACATTTTGTATTGTTCAAACATGTTGTTACATCGAGCCAATGATACCACAGTGTGCAGTGTGTCCCACAACAGCAATCCAAGAAAACCACTACTTTCACATCAAGTCTCCAACAGACCCTGGGAGAAAGTGGGACAGATTTCTGTCTTATGTGTGTGGACAAATCTGCTGAAGAGATGTGAGTGCAGTGATGGTGACCCCTACATTTCTTGGAGAAACACAATACACCTCTGGAAAGTCTAGGACTGTCCTGTACAAAGGAAAACTGCCAACGTCATCTTCCTGCTCACACCAGACAGGATAGATCTGGTTTAAAAACAACTAAAGGAGAAGCAGACACACTACTTTTACAAACAAACGAGGTCACTGGCAGACGTGCATTCAGGAGAGAATGTTAGGATGCACAGGAGAGACATGGCAGTGGTCCTGAACAAACCCCTCACAGCAACAAAACACCAAACTAACCCCATTAAAGAAATACATACCTCTGACTCACAAAATCAGTCTGTATGTTGATGACATCCTTCTCAATTTACAAACCCCAACAGTCTCTGCACCAAATACTCATCATTAAAAACCTTTCTGCCTTATCAAACTATACAATCAACTGCAAAAAAAGTTATCAAGAATTCTGCCTCTGACAGACAACGCCTTGGACTCAGGATTCACTCCATGCATTTCACGTCGACAATATGAGATACTGTTATAAATATTCCCCAGACTGTCAGAGCTGTTCCTCGATCACATCCCTCTCCTCAAAACAATAGAAGACCATCCTCTAAAAATGAAAAACAGTTATTTATTTATTTATTCTGAAATCCTCCGGTCACACCTCCAGCCAAATGGTTTTAATCACTTGACTCTTTGATAAACGCACTTCTACTGGAAAAGTTACAAAACATACTAAAGCACCAAATTTGATTTGATTCTTTAAACAAAAATTCATCTGTACAACTCTGGCAGCCTGGTGGAAAGCTTTAGAACTAACAAATTCTTCCACCACAGCATGCAAATATACGCCCATTTTGCATCAAAAAGGTATTGTACATATTATATATTATTATACAGACATTATACATCTTCAACATCTATTCGACAATGAGACATTTAAAAAAACTCACCGAAAAATCCTCACTCAACATTATTCACACAACACTAAAAGGACAAAAATGACACAATCACTCCACCAAAATACTCAAAATAATGAACAGACGCAGTGATAGCAGCAGTGACGGAGAATTAATAGAAACAATCTGGTGTTTTAATAACAAAAACAATACTGACAACGGTAGAGTTGAGAAGAATAAAAACAAAGTAAGAACAGGGCTAACATGGGTTGGGGTTGGTGCCTGGGGGAACCCTGAAAACTTGGATCCAAAATAACCGAATGGTCAAATGAGCTTAGACTAGGTCAGCTGCCCTGCTGGTTTTTGCTTCTGTCATAGTTTACATTTTACCCCCAAGCTAATATTTTGTTTTTGCTAAAGGCTATAGGTTAATTTCCTATTGTTTATAATATACTGGGTGCTCATAGTTTTCTTCAGGTCTTGTCAAATCTGATTATGTCATGTCCTTCATGTTAATTCAAGCAGGAACTAGACATAACTAAACATAACTTGCCACGGACTAAATCTGCCTCCCACAGCATTTACTGCATGATATAAGATCTCATTTATTGTTAACTTTTCTAAGCAAACCTCATGCTGTACCACTTGTGACATTGTTATGGGAATTTTCTATGTTTGTATCTGTGTTTGTGTCTGTGTGTCGTCATGTGTGTGTACGCATACTTCTGTCTATGTGTGTGTGTGTGTGTGTCCGTGTGTGTTTATGTACCTGACCTGTTCAAAGGTCAGTCAAAGGTTCTTCTCTTGTCTTTGTTCAGATATCGTCACTGAGTCTCACACACAGATAGTGAAGGTCTGGCCTGTACTATTTAAAAACAATAGTTTTGGGACTTACAGAGAAATGCTTTTTTTGTGCATTTCCCTCGTGCACGTCAGTTTCACTTTTCCGCATGAGAAACAGCAGCTGTTGATATCCGGGTCACGGCACCAAATGTTATAGGAATTTTCTGTCCTTATATTTATCCAGAGAGACACAGAGACAGATTATAATTCAACAAGCAATGACCAGGTTTTAATCCTTGCAAGTTTGTGCTTTTGCTTCAATCTTGCAAGAATTAAACCTGACCATTCATTTTAAATTGTATGCTTTCTCTGTTGTCTCTCAGGATAATCTGAACAAAGAATTATTATAATATTAGAAAAACGCCAAACAGGTAAGGCAGGTATACTTGCTGTTTGTTTGAACCAGTCTGGCATTTCAGCTGTTGCTTCTCCTCAATACATGTTGAAGCATGTACTTGCCAGATGTTAAAGGCCGTGATAAGAGGAGAATAGAGTCTACCCAACTGTGTGCCATCTTAAATCCCTTGTTTTTAATGGAAACACAACAGCCTGCCTGTTTATATCTGTGTCTTTTATCCACATTTGGTCCATACCTGAGAGTGTCCAGTCTGCAGAGGGGGTCCTCCTGTAGAGCAGACAGGAGCTTTACTCCTGTGTCTCCTGGATGGTTGTAGCTCAGATCCAGCTCTCTCAGATGGGAGGGGTTGGACCTCAGAGCTGAGGCCAGAGAAGCACAGCCTTCCTCTGAGATCAGACAACCTGAGAGTCTGCAAACACACACATAATACAGATCATCAGTAACAGGGCTTTACATTAACAGGTCAAACTCAAGCACCATTTGGTTCAGCACATTGTGTTTAATGTATATTCAGATAATTAAAAAGACTAAAATCAGGCTCATAAACATTTCAGACTCCTGACCTGAGACTGTTTAGTAAAATAAATAAATTAATTAATTAATAAAAAAAATAAAAAAACTGAAGTCTTTTTTTGGATTAAAGGTTTAGACTCCTGACCTGAGTTGTTCCAGTTTACAGTGAGGACTCTTCAGTCCAACAGACAACATCTTCAGCCCTGAGTCCTTCAAGTCATTGTTACTGAGGTCCAGTTCTCTCAGACTAGAGGACTGGGAGCTGAGGACTGAGGACAGAGCTTCACAGCTTCTCTCTGACAGATTACAGCTGCTCAGTCTGGAGAGGAAAGCCATTTTGAAGTGTAGAATTTATTAATAAAAAATTGAGAATTTAAATATTACTCAATAAAATAGACATCACTCACAGAGCTTTGTTTGAGGCTTTGACCACTGGCACCAGCCTCAGGAGAGCCTCCTCTGAAGCAGAGTATTTCTTCAGCTTAAACACATCCAGAGCTTCTTCTGATGACAGTAAGATGAAGGCCAGAGCTGACCACTGAGCAGGAGACAGTCCAGCTTCAGACAGACGTCCTGAACTCAGGTACTGTTGGATCTGCTCCACCAGAGAACGGTCATTCAGTTCATTCAGACAGTGGAACAGGTTAATGCTTCTCTCTGCAGACACATCCTCACTCATCTTCTTCTTAATGTACTCAGTTGTTTCCTGACTGGTTTGTGAACTACTTCCTGTCTGTGTCAGCAGACCCTGTAGAAGGGTCTGATTGGTCGTCAGTGAAAGACCCAGGAGGAATCGGAGGAACAAGTCCAGATTTCCATTTGGACTCTGTAAGGCCTGGTCCACAGCTGTTTGGTGAAGAAGTTTTATTTCAGGTTTGCCGTTAAAAAGCTGAGTGATGGTCAATGTAACCCATTTCAAGTATGATGTTGGTTCATTGTCTGTGAGCAGGTTAAACCCAGTGTTGATGAAGGTCTGATGGACGTGAAGAGCAGCCAGAAACTCCTGGACACTCAGATGGACAAAGCAGTAGACCTTGTCCTGGTACAGACCTGGCTCCTCTCTAAAGACCTTTGTGAACACTCCAGAGTACACTGAGGCTGCTGTGGTGTTGAGGCCACACTCGCTCAGGTCTGACTCGTAGAAGATCAGGTTTCCTTTCTGCAGCTGCTCAAAGGCCAGTTTTCCCAGAGACTCCACCATCTTCCTGGTCTCTGGACTCCAGTGTGGGTCTGCCTCAGATCCATCTTTATACTTGACGTTCTTGACTTTGGCCTGAACCACCAGGAAGTGGATGTACATCTGAGTCAGGGTCTTGGGCAGCTCTCCTCTCTCTCTGGTTTTCAACACATGCTCCAGGACTGTGGCAGTGATCCAGCAGAAGACTGGTATGTGGCACATGATGTGGAGGCTTCGGGACGTCCTGATGTGGGAGATGATTGTTTCGGCCTCGTCTTTGAACCTCTTCCTGAAGTACTGCTCCTTCTGTGGGTCGGTGAACCCACGGACCTCTGTCACCATGGCGACACACTCAGCTGGGATCTGATTGGCCGCCGCGGGTCGTGTGGTTATCCAGAGGCGAGCGGAGGGAAGCAGGGTCCCCCTGATGAGGTTTACCAGCAGCACATCCACTGAGCTGGACTCTGTGGCGTCAGTCAGGGCCTTGGTTTTGGTGAAGTCCAGAGGAAGTCTGCACTCGTCCAGACCGTCAAAGATGAAGACCACCTGGAGGTCTTCAAAGATGCAGAGTCCTGCTTCTTTGGTTTCACTAAAGAAGTGTTGAACAAGTTGCACCAAACTGAACTGTGTCTCTTTCAGCACATTGAGTGCTCTGAAAGTGAACGGGAACAGCAGCTGTATGTCCTGGTTGGCTTTGCCTTCAGCCCAGTCCAGACTGAACTTCTGAGTGAGCACTGTTTTCCCGATGCCAGCCACTCCCTTTGTCAGCACTGTTCTGATTGGTCCATCTGTGTCAGCTGGGCCTTTAAAGATGTCTTCACATGTGATGGCTGTCTCTGGTCTGCCTGGTTTCCTGGAGGCTGTTTCGATCTGTCTGACCTCATGTTCCTGGTTGACCTCTGAAGCCCCTCCTCTGTGATGTAGAGCTCTGTGTAGATCTGGTTCAGAAGGGTGGGGTTTCCTGCTTTAGTGATGCCCTCAAACACACACTGAAACTTCTGCTGCAGGTTAGACTTCAGTTTACTCTGACAAACTCCAGAAACACTTCCTGAATGAAGACAACAGATAAAGCCATGAGTCTCAGAGAATATAAAATGACTGTGAGCCTCTTGTTAAATGTGTTAAATGGTCCTACTGCTCCACAGACGCTCAGCCAGCTCCTTCTGCTTCATCCTCTTCAGGAAGTTCAGTGTGATCTTCAGAAAAGCCTCACTGCTGCTCCTCTGCTCTTCATCCTCATCCTTCAGATGCTCTAAGCATTCTGGGTAATCTGTGCTCAGAACCTTGTGGAGCTTCTTCAGCTCCTTCTTGACAAAAGTGCAGATGTTCTCCTCCAGAAGCTGAGCAGATACATTATAAACAACACAAATGCAGTCAGTGTTCAGATCTGTGTAAAACAAGTTCTCATTCATTTATACATTTCCAAACTTTAGTGAATGACAGACCATAAATATGGAGTCCAGCTGTGTCTGATGTTGATCACTGATGACCTTTGACCACTGCTGCTTCACTCTGTGGATGAGGACACAACAAAGATTATTTCTCAGTTTCATTTTCAGACACATACGTCTCAGTCCTGAACTGTGTAACTCTTGATATTCAGTGTCAGGTCTCATTGAAGAAAGGGTTTTAGTAAAACTTTCTGACTTTTGACTTTATGACTCTTTTATCTATCTTCTGGTTCTCCCAAAGACCTGTCCCTCCTGAAGGACACAGGTGTTTGGATCCTGGTTCATAAAATAAAATGCTCCAGATACAAATAATGAAAAAATTAGGCTTTATGGCTTTTGAGACTTCATTGTTTTTACTCCTGTGAAAGATAAAAAGATGCTTCTGCAGAAACATTAGTTTTATGTGAGATTTTAATAAACCTTTGAAAGTTAACCCATTTAAGGTATTATCCTAAATGTAAATGTGAGCTGACATTCTCACACCAGTCTTAAAGTTAAAGAATCACAGCAGCGACTCTTTTTCTTAAACAAACTCAAGCAGTTTACTCTGTGTCGACAGATCCTGTGTCATTTCTAACACTGCATGATTGAAAGTCTTACTCTCTCATTTACTGTGTGCTTTGGTGAGCTGACAGTAAAAGAAAGATAAGCTCTTGACAGAGTTATTGATCGTGTTCACAGGATAAGATGTCCTCTGTCACAACTAGAGGACCTCTACAACTGTAGGCTCCTGTCCCGGGCCGTAACATTGTGAATGACCCACAGAGCATCATCCTGCTGCCAGTGTCTTTACTGCTCTTCCTCTGGTTCCTTCTGTTAAATGTTCCACTTCACTCAGAGATTCTTGCACTTGTCTTGAGGCATATCACCCAAAGTCACTTCAACTGCACTTTCTCAGTGTAATTATGGGATTTATTTACTTGTGTCTTTGTCTGTCTACTTTTATTATATATTATATTTATGTTATTGTCTTTTAATGAAGTTAGTGTCTTGTGTTTTGATGCTGGCCTCTGAAGATAATTTCCAATGTAGTATTTATCAATGAAAAATAAAGTGAACCTGAATATGTAGAATTTTATGGTGGCATGTTTTGTTATCATTTTATTATTGCCACCATTTTAAAATATCTCTTCAACATGGTTTTCACATTTTAGACCAGTCGCTCCTGAAGGACTCACACCTGGATCAGGTTCAGAAGACCCAGAGGCTGGTCCATAAAACGAGCGAACACAATAAGCCTGGTTTATTTGGATAAATCTGGCTCATTCTTCTGTCATTTCTGTTAAAACAGGCTGATCCTGAGTCAGACTCTGAAAACTTCTGCAGCAGCTGAGTCTGGTCCAGAGCAGCTTTAAGCTCAGGCTTAGACCCAACATTTAGAGAATCTAAGAACTTTTATCACAAATGAAGAGTAAAAGTGCAGTGGCTCAGTGGTAGAGCGGTTTGAATTCTGCTCCACAGTTCATACTGTCATTGTGTCCTCAGGCAAGACACTTAACTCTTGCCTCCAGTGTTGTTCCAGCTGTAACACTGGTGAATGGAACTTAATGTAGGTCACTTTGGATAAAAGCGTCTAAAGTTAAATTAATAAATGAGATAATAATCCTAAATATCTCATGTCTTTGACAGGTTTGTGGTTTAGCCAAGGTTTTATTTTTCCAGTGTTATTTTTCTGTAAATATTAAATTAAAAGACAAAGTCCCTTTTTGTGGAGTCTTGCTTTATTTATTTAAATTATGTCTGTGTTGTGTTCATCTTGTGCAGCTCATGAGTAGCTCATTGTGACTTTGTGAAATTATTACAGCCCAACATTTATCAGAAATAATTAAATGTTTGAAAAATACAGATCTGTTTGTGTTTATACCTGGAGCAGGGCCTATGTTCAGATCAGTTCTAGTGGAAATGAGACCCGAAACTGACATTAAACCACTGATGGCAGCGAGTATTACCCAATCAGAGGCAGAACAGGACGAGTCTTCACAGGATGTGGGAGGGACCATTTCTGTTGGATAGTGCATTAAAGAACACTTGGAAATACAAAGACCGTCCCGTATTGATTAAAAACAGTGTAAGTGTTACAAAAACATAGATGAATGCAAACAAGCAAATGAAGAAGATGTAGTGTTGTCATCAAGAGTTCATTGGTGCTTTTTTGTCTCTCACTGTTAGAGCCACGAGCTCAAATGGAACTGTCCTCCATGTCTTCCTGTCTTCGTTGGAGACGACTGGACTCAGAGTCAGCATTGGAAGTGTTGAGTGCTTTATTTAAGACAGTGTTTCTGATTTCTCTTGTAATTGTAGAGGTTTTTATTGTTGCAGTTTCCAGAGGTTGATGACACTTGGGTTTAATGACTGTGAGTTCTTCTCTTTCAACAAACTAAAGGCCACCAGGACAAAACTCTGAAGAGACTCAACTCAGTTTAACTTTAGAAATCCCCAAAAGCAACTCATCTGGAGAAGATTTGAGCTGAAAAGTGTTTGTATCTGAATTTAGACAAACACTTGTGGTCAGTGTTTGCAGTTTTCTTTTGTTAAAAAAAAATAAAAATAAATACTTGATTATTTGAAGTCAATTTCTAATTTTTCACTTTCATATCTAGAATATTAAAGATATATTAAAGTCTTTTTTCTATTATTTTGATGTACACTGAGACTCTTATGACTCATATCTCTCGCCGTCCAGTCGCTCCTTTATTAAAATATTATGACTTTATAGTGTTCATGACAAACATTTAGAATACCTACTTTTAGAATTAAATCCAGGTGGAGTCTTTTTTGCTGACAGTGAACATTTTAATGTGTTTGTCTGATTCTAAGGAAGTGGAGGTCACAGAGCTGTTATTTGAATTATTCTAAAACTAGTTCAGACGATGACTTACTGTGGACCAGGTCCTGTTTTAAAATCATTCCGTATATCCATGGAGCGATCACTTTTAAAGGAGACGTGACTGGGCCCAGGAGCAGGTCTGTGGATAAAGATGGTGCAGTAGTTTTAGTGCTGACCTCTGACCTGGAGAACAGTGGTGGACCGTTAGAGATCCTCATCTCACCTCTGAGCTTTGGGGGGGTCAGTGGTTTTAGAGGGAGGGGCTCCGTCCTCTCTGTGCTCACTCTGATCCATGTTCAGTCCAGAGCCCTACAAAATGACACAAAGTGAACAAACTGTAAAGGACACTCATTAATCCTTTCCTCTGTCCTACACTGCCCCCTACAGCCACAGACCACTCACTGCAGCTCAACACTAAACTAAAGCAGCTCTGTATGATTGCTACAGTCCTGTCCAGGTCAGATTTATCTTTCCGTATTCAGCCTCACAGCCTGTGCACTTTTCATCCCTTTATTCTTCTGCTGCCATTAGGGGTCAATGTGTGAACGACAGAGAAACCACAGCAGAGGCAGTTTAAACCGAAACAAACCAGAAAAGTGTGGACACGTGATATAACAGGACTAAACTCAAAACAGGACTTCTGTGATCCATGCTCAGAACAGCTCTGACTCAACTCAACTGTTTGGTTTAATAAGAGCTTTATTATTAAATGTTTGACTCTAAACTAACTCTTTGTTAAAGTTATATTAAAGCAGCTCAGTGTAACACAGACAGTTCTCATGTGAACAAGAACAAACAGGTCTGTCCTTCATTTTGTCTCTGTTTCAGACGTGACTCTGTCTCAGACTCGTCCTTGATCTGTTGCTTCCACTTTAACTCTTAGGAGTAACATCCTTCCTGAATTATTTCACTTTTATAACATTTATAACAATCAGTGAAAAACAAAGAGCCCACAGAGAAAACTCACCACTCGTTGTCGACAGAAAGAGTTCGCTGCTGTGAAACTACTTCCTCAAACTCAGAAACAGGATGTGGTGAACTCAAGTTACGGCTTGTACAAATATAAAACTCACCGTTAACTCTTGAGCAACACTGAACCAGTGTCAGTCGTGAGACTGCTGCACACTTTGCTCTTGTCTGAATTATTTCTACCTTTGTTAGGCTTTGACAAAATATCTGACAGAGTTGTATCTGTAAGTGAGTAAAAGTATCTGGACTTCGTTTTCAAAAAACCTTTTTTTCAAGATGCCCTGGATGACTGAAAACCTTCACAGACATCTGTAAGTGAGCAGTAATACTCCTCTAAGTCTGTCTGTGAAGATTCTCAGTCATCCAGGACATTTTGAAGAAGAAGGTTAAATCCAAAGCATCTGGATGTACAGTCAGGTCCATAAATATTGGAACATCGACACAATTCTAATCTTTTTGGCTCTAAACACCACCACAATGGATTTGAAATGAATCGAACAAGATGTGCTTTACCTGCAGACTTTTAGCTTTAGTTTGCGGTATTTACATCTAAATCAGGAGAACGCTGTAGTTTGTATTTGTGCCTCCCACTTTTTAAAGAACCTGATTTGGATAACTCACTAACTTTATTTAACAGAATGGTCCTATTGAGAATTCAAAAGGAGTTCTGGACAAGACAGAAGCACAAGTGTCTGTTACAGAAACAATAAATAAAAGATACAAGATCATTTCCTGGATAAAACCATGCTCTCAATAACGGTGGAAAGTTAATTAAAATCTACATTTTTAGGGATGGATTTGAAATCTTTGAGTAATATATTTCTTTGGCTTGTTGTAATGTGTTCCAGCTCCAGGGGACAGAATATAACGAGGCATTCTGACACATTCAAGACAAACTCTATTCTTCAATTTCAGTCTAAGATGTATAACAAGTTTTTATAAATGTGATTTATAAGAAAGTGAGGGAGTTATCAAGACACCTTGATATTTATACACATGAACAATTTAATGTTTCCCTCAAGGGTGGACACTGAGGGGTTCGTCTGATGCATCTAGAAAACATAAACTCATCAGTGTTGAGAATCATTTTCAACAGCCTGAACAAGAGCTGAACCACAGAAAATAATTGTGTCTTCAAAATGCATCTGACACATTTAGTCCGAGTTCATTGTTATAAAGAATAAAAAGGAACACACAAATTCAAAACAATGACCATCTGTGAGAGGCCGGGGAGTGTGGACTCATGAGCACAACAGACAAGGTCTTTAATACAGAAACAGGTCTTACAGGAAAATAATAATAATAATAATACATTTTATTTATAACGTGCCTTTCTGGAAACACAAGGTTGCCTTACAACAACAGTAAAAACACAATAGCACATAATAAAATACTCAAAAACTACACTTAAAAACAACAATAAAAACAACAATTACATATATTAATGACAGGACAGTGCAGTTATGGAGGGAGTGAGTAGGCCAGTCTGAACAGATGTGTGTCTGAAAAGACAGATCCAGGGCAATCAAACTCAAAGGAATGAGCAAAATCAGATTCTTCAGTAAAAGGTTGTCATACACAAGGCATTTGTTGAAAGTTAGACATTAAATACAAGATATTCTGGCGCTGGACAGGGATATAAACAGCGCTTATTTTGCATATAATCTATGGATAAAACCAGCCTTACAATTTTTCCGCTTGTGCGCTAATTCTTCCTAGAGTTATTTCTACGAACGCCCTATTTAGATAATACCCAGTGGATAGAAATAACCCTCTTTTAGTTTTAATTTCTTCCTTGATGTCCAGACTACACCATCTTTAGATTATGCTCACTGGATAGAATATAGCCACCTAATTCCCTTGTGCACTATCGTCTGCCTTGAGACACAACCGGTGCTTTTTTAGCCTGTATTCAATGGATAGAAATCCTACATTCCTCTAATTACCTCCTTTACTCTAGGATCTTTTGAGGTGAGGTTTTTAAGTGGTCTGTTTCTGCCTGTTACCTCCCAAAGCTGCACCCACAGACACTGACTATAACGAAATAAAAAGTTTTTCTCACCCTCGATGGTCTCCGCGTCTGGGATGCTTCTCCTGGGTGGTCAAGCAGAAAGAGAACCACTGTTCCTCAGATCCTCTCGTGGCTCAGGCTCGCCAATTGTTGTGTCCAATACTGACCGCTCAGCCTTTGGCACAATTTGTGTGGAATAAGTCATGAACGCACAGCCATTTCCATGTCTTTAGAGTCTTTATTGTTCACAACCAACACAATAAACAACCCAGTAGGCTATTCCCCAAGCACTACTAATTTTTGTAGAAAACGTAAGCCAGTTTGAAATGACAGTTTACTGATAACTCTTTCTGTGATCTTAGATGAGCCTTTGAAGATTTTTTATTAAACTCTTTGATGTCATTCTGTAAGGCCTTGGGACTCTCGCACCTGCTGGGTCCCTCTCGTCTCTGACCTTGAGCATCAGGCTCCCATGTCTCTATCTGGTTCTTCAATATCTGTGTGTGTGTGCTTTAAACTTATCATGTTTTAAACCATACTCTTCTGACATTGAGTTTTCTTTCTTTTACATTAATATGTTTCTAAATGTATTAATATAACATCCCTTACTTGATTAAAAAACATGCTTAAGTATAAACCATAAACACATAACATAAACTCATCATGCATAAATGAATAACTAACTAAGCACACAGAAACAAGCATATAACATGAAAAATATACCACAATAAAGTGTGGTCATGTGACCCTATGTTTTATTCTGCAAGTGTCTTCTTAATGCACAGCCACAGAGCCATAAAAAGAGCCATAAATGAGCAGTATTAAAACATTTGTCTGGAGGTTCTTTTCTTCAGTTACAGAGATCTATTGTAGATTATTGTCTTTCATAAGAACTAACTGATCCCATTTGCGCTCATTGATCAGTTTAGTGAACAGGAGAAGAACTGTGAAATGCAGTGAAGATGCTGAGTCAGACCTTTGTCTGGACAAAGTCACAGCTACAGCAGAGTGCTGCAATTGATAAGTTGTAATGAAATGTCTGAATGATAACACTACAGAATATGTCTGTGTCCTTTGATAGGTATCCTGACATTATCTGTGCTCTGTAGGAGATGAACTGATGTTACAGCAGAGATACTCTTTAGAAAAAGGAGTTTTTCTACCTTATTCTACTCATACAACTGTGGTGCTTTTAAATCTCCAAAACAAAGAAACTCAAGAAGTCATAGTCATTCTTTTCTGTTGAAGAAAAAGAAAGTTTCCATGGATCTAATCACATCAGGAAACAGCTTAAGAACAGTTCTGGAGTAGTTGTTTTTGTGGAGAGCTTCATTATGGGATGTGGGAGAGACCAAACAGTGACTGTTGGACTAAGTGCATTATTAAACACAGCACAAATGTGTATTGACAGAGAGCACTAACAGCAGATCATTTTAGGAAAGGCTTGGCAGCGCCGGCAGGAACCGACAAAAAGGGGCTTGTCCTTGAGCTGACTCCTTCAAGGAATATTATCTCAACCAGATCAAATGAAGTAAATCCAGAGAGTGTTTTTGTACTAAGAGCATTGTTCTTTCTGTGGTCGTGGGACACACTCTACGAGGTGAGTCCCCGCAGCAACTAAACCTGTGAAAACTAGACTTCTGTAGTCCTTCTTTGAACAAACTTAGGTCCTTTAAGAGTCAGGTCCATAGAAGAGCTGTGTATCCATAGACTCTCTTATTAATATAGTCTCAAATGTCTATTATGAATTCTGCTTCTATCTCTGCCCTTGAACTTGTGCTTTGGATAAAAAAAAATAAATAAAAAAAATGAGCCCACATAATTGTTGTTGAGTCCAAGTTTGTTCCAGTCTCCATCAGCTCTTTTTCCTCCTGTGGCAGAGCTTCATGCATTGGTTCAAAGCTTCTTAAATGACTCTTTGCTGCTGTGCGTCTCCTGTCCAGTTGGATCCTTGGATCGGACTCAGAAGTGTAAGTGGTGCGAGTGCCAGGGTTCCACTGAGCCACCTGAGCAGATGCTGATAGAGACACCAGTGCAGCTGCTCTGTAGCTGCTCAACACCACATGTCTTCAACATGTTGGATCTGGAGCTTTTCAAAGACAAATCACATTTGACTCACTGTTAAATGAAGCTTTCATTTTGTACTTTTAGATGCAAGTGAATGGTGCAGTTACGTATCTAGAACTGAAAAACACAAACACAATGATTCTAGAGAAGAATATTAGTGTCATTAACAGGCTTTTAGACAGAAATATATTACAATATGTTCCACTGTCCAGACAATAGATATTACAAATGAGAAGGTAAATTAAATATGTATTTGAACCTTATATAAAGACAAAAAGTGAGGGACATGGACCTGAAAAGTCTTTTATTGTGTTTTTCTCAGAAACTGTATTTACTCATGAATGTGTGTTAATGATGCTCAGGATGGTTTTGTTTCTGTAAAAAAAGTAGTTCAGGATGAATGTGATGAGCTTGTGTGACTAAAGCCTCTGTCAGTGTTGATTTTAACTCAACAAAAGGCCTACACAGTGTAGTACACTCATATGAACAGATTATTAAAGGCTGCTTGATGCTAAATTATAATATTGTGAGAGACGTTGTCACATTGTACAACATTGCACTGAGCGTCGACTGTATTTGTCAAGGTTTAGCACATTTAACACTCAACACTGCCAACAGTGCTGTACCGGTTTATTAGTGTTGATGTAACACTGGAACCTGGGATTGACACTGGTCGGTGGGAAACAGGTTTGCCAGGTTATGCACAGCCTAGATCACCTTATTCTCCGTCGAATACAAATGCAGATGTCTCTGTCACAAGAACCAATAGTGGAGACTTCTTTTAAAGCTCACAGCCTTTATTTGAGATTATGATCATGTTTTGTCTGTTGTATGTTTGCATCTTTGCACGACTCTTAAGAGAATACAAATAAAATCAGGTTTAGGAGATAGTAACCATTGTGCTTTCGTTACAAGACATGGATCAAATAGAATCATTGTGAACAAAGTAAAGCTGTGTCTTCCATCTTTGATATTCATCTTAAAGCTTGTGCTTTGAAAAGTGTTGAACCTGGACCAGCCCTGTGAAAGACTGATGTATCTTAAACTAGAAATATTCATCTTTCACAGCAATATATATTTACAAAAAAAAGGCTCTATGGAAGATCTTCATCTACACTTCATCAGCATCAGTTGATGTCTGCAGAATAATCCTGCAGCAAAGATGAATAAAGATGCTGCGGGTGACGTAATAGACAAGTAGAGAATGGATTAAGTTAATGTTTGTAAGAAAACAATCAACTCTAGCATCAACACATGGAGCAGAAGAACAGAGCTCTGCGTGTTGAGGGCCAGCACTAGTCAGTTCTTTTCAAGGAGGGCTCAGTGCATTAAAAAACATCAATATCAAAATGCTCCTGTTAATATTTCAGCTCCTAGAACAATAGTTCACCATCACCAACACTGAGAAACCATTAGTGTAGTTCGCTGCATGCATCCCAGATTCATGATGAGCCTATTATCATAAAGTCCTTTCATCATCACAAACCTGTGTCTAAAAATGAGACTTTACTGCAATCAACTGAGCTTTATCCAGGCCCTAGACCAGTTTTCAGGCTCAGACCAAGTCATCATCTTAAAGAAGACACTTAGAGGCTCTTTTGTTCTGTTCTTTTGTTGATTCTTTGCATTAGTCTGTCAATGTGAGCAGAAACCAGAGTGACACTCAGCAGCCATTGTGTGTCTGAAGACATTTTCCTGTACGTCCTACTGCCCACTCTTCCAGCTGCAGGCCTGCATGTCCTCTCTGCTCTTGTCTTCCTCTTTTCATCACACTGTCAATATCTAACTGAGTCAGTTTCTCCTGGTGCTGTGCTGACATTTACACAACCAAATTCATTCAGAGACGTATTAATGGAGCATCATCGAGGACCCACGCCTCTGATTTCTATCAAAATTACGTCAACATCCTTCCAGTCTTCAAATTCTACTGTCATTGTCTTATTGTGAATAAGCGGGAGTCCTCGGGCAGGACACAGGGCTAATTCAAATTCAGATCATGTGCTGAGGCTAAGAAACAGAACAGACATGAGAATATTGCACAGAACTGATTGGAATGACAGAGCCACCATGTAATTACTTGTACATCATTATTCCCCGTTTAATCCCTAGAATATCTGTTAAATGCATCTAAAGACTGATAAATATGCAGAAGATTACATGCAGCTGGATCAGGCTCAATGGCACATTACGTTCAGATAAAACGTGCACAGAACATGCACATGCAGCCAAAGCTGGTTCAATACTGGCACATCATGTGACACGTCTTATTTAAGGTGGCGCCTATAGGTGCAGATGTGCTCCAGCATGTGGTCAGGTTAGGTACTGCAGTCATTAATGATCACTCAGTGGAGGCTTGAGGAACAGGCTGTACATGAGAAAGAACACACTGTGACACCTCTTACATAAGACCAAATAAAGAATAGAAATGTTTTTATCACAGTCTCTCACCAAGATCAACAGCTCATCCACAATTAAGTCACTTTTTACAAAACACATTGTGTGTAAGACACTGAAGACATTAATGCTGCAGACGGACTCTAAAAACCAAGCTCACTTTTACTTTAGTTAAACATTACTTTTGTTCTTTTAAATGAGGTTTACATTCTTTTTATTTGAATGATCTGTAAAATAAAGACACCTGAGGATGTCAGACACATAGTTTTTTATCATTATATACATTTTTATAAATTTCTTTAGATCAGTTTAAAAAGAAAAAAATATTTAGCCCTTGACCTGTATCAAATAAGGTTAAGTAGGTTTTAGTGAACCTTTAAATGTTTTGTAACCTTTGTATCCTGCGCTCTTCTCTTGTTTCATTCAGCATTAATCTTATGTTATTGTCATAATGGCAGCTAATTGTGCTTTAATGGAAACTGTCACAGAATAATCCATCTGAGTAAGAGTATGACGAACAAAAACCATCACTAATGAATTTAGCAACACTAAGACCCAATTTATGTTTTAAAATTATCATAAACACAGTTTCTTTATTTGTTTTTACAATATACAAAATACAGTTTTGGGTTTCAAGCATTTTCCAGAAGAAAAAGGATCAGGACCAGAGTGTTTAAACTTCTGATTGGCCAGTGTCATTGTGGAGGTTGTACAAACACATTTATGGGATGTTGTGCGGCGGCCCTCCCAGACTGTAAATACAGAAAAGATAGATTCTGGAACATTAATGTTGAAGATGTAGTTTGAATATTGTCAGGCGTTTGTTGATGGGACCATTTGTGACGACAGAAACAACAGGATTGGTCAGACTTGTTAAAGCTATATATCGTCACATTGAGATGAGGTCTAGTGTCACTTCTAACTCTTCATGTGGACAGTGTAGTGTAGGAGCACTGGCCTTCAGCTCATCTTCCCTTCATTACTTATCTTTGCTTTAAATCCATCTTCAGGCCCTTTTTTCTGCCACTAATGACCATCTGAGCACTTTCTGCTGATCTGTCCCTGAGCTGAAGAATGGGAGTGTGAAGGACTGGGTTTGGGGCATTGGCCGATACGTTGTGACCAGGACCAGACTCTCCTGAGGATTAGTGTTATAAGAATTTTTAGGAATCATATTTGGTTATATTGTTTAAAGTAACTGGGTGCTCATATTTCTCTTCAGCTCATGGCAAATATGTTTGTATCATGTCCTTCATGCTACTCCAAGAAGGAACTAGACATGGCTGTCTATATAATATATAACTGTATATATAACTACCGTTATAACTGTAGTTATAACTTGCCAACTGGAGGACTTCTGTAGGGGATATTAAAGATACGCCTCCTACAGCTTTCACTGCAGTGATATAAAATCTAATGTTTTGTTTACTTCCCCAAGCAAACATTATCCATTTCCTGGTTACATGGGTGTCTGCTTTGATTCTTCTTGCAAGAATTAAACCTGGCCATTGCTTTTCAAATTATACTCTGTATACGTGTCTCTCTGGATAATATCCAAATGCATGTCCAAAGACATGTATGTACGGGTTAATTGGCAACTCTAAAGTGTCCCTAGTGAATGAATGTGAGCAAAGGACCCTCGAAAACGAGATGATTTATCTCAAGGGATTAATCCTCACAAAAAATGTGAATAAGTGTTCACTATATAAGGATAAATAATTCTTATAACACATTTACACTTTTAAAACTGTTCACTTTTAATATTCTTAAGTATTTTATTTCTCATTTTTTTATTATTTTTAACACAGTGTCCTTGTGGATTCGAAGGTGATGAGTTCAGCTGAAGTGCTTTTCTACATTTTGGGGACAATATAGTGGTTTTGTAAGACGTCACACATGTCCATAAATCCAATAATAACAGGTTCCACATGAACAGCAGCAGGAATGAGGCCGTTACTGTGGAGTGTTTTCTCATTTCACTTTATTGTCATTTCTCACAGGATTTCAACCCAAATCACATTTATCTGTGTCATATTTCAAATCCACCTTTATATTAATGAAGTGTACAGAAGCACTTGTGGAGACAAATGCTGTGATTGATCCTTCTCTACAAACACAATGAGACCAACATGAGATTGATGTCATCAGTTTGTTTCTGTGTGGGATCTGTCTCTGTCAAAGAAACTGGAAAAGAACTGTTCCTCTGTTTTATCCAATCAGACCAGCTCAAACTCAAAATACAAAGTCCATCTCTGATCATTTAAGTGTGTTTGGAGTCTTTTATCATCTTTTCTAACATGTGTGAGTGTGTGAGGTCAGGTAGACTGGACTATCTGATCAGCAGTGAGGATGTTTCTCTACAAGAGGACACCCTCAGAGTCCCTCAGAGTTAACAACGACACTGAGGAATCAGGCCAGAGAGTAAACCCAGGAAACAGAGTCTGAGTGAATGTGGTGTTGAAGGTGTGGAGGTGGGTCAGTTGGTCAGAGGAGACTGTGTAGAAGGACAGAGAGCCAGCAGGACAGTCCACATACACTGCTACTGTCCCAAAAGAGGACGAGGAGTGAGGGAGGAAGGTTTGGTTTTTATTATGACAGACATAGTAACCACCTTCAGAGCAGAACAGACTCCAGGACTGATCGTTGAATTCAAACCCACAGTCATAACCTTTCCTTCTGATTCCTCTGTAAGACACTGATATATAAACACTTCCGCTCCACTGGACCTCCCAGTAACAGCGACCAGTCAGACCAGTCGAACACAGCACCTGAGGCCTGTTCTCAAATCTGTCCTGATGATCTGGATATGGCTGCTCCTCTTCCACAAGTGTCACCTTCTTGTTGTTGTCAGACAGTTTGAGGCGTCTGTGAGCTGTGTTTGGATCCAGTGTGAGTTCACAGAAATCTGATGGAGAGAAGACACAATACAGCTGCAGTTAGTCCTCTGTCCTCTCTGAACACATGAGATTAACACAAATGTACAAGGTTCTGTTTGATGGAAAAGTCATATTAGAAGAAAGACTTGTGTTTGGAGGAGCTTTAAACTCTTCTTCTACTGTTTATTGCTGTAGGACATAAAGCAGCTCCTAAAGCTCCAGCCTCTGACGTCACTACACAGGAGTTTATTCACTTCTCTGTGCTTCATGGAAATGGACATCAGTCACATTTCTTTGACACATTTGACTCAATAGTTGTTCTATTGGATGGAAACACAGAACAAAGTGTGTTGAAGCTGCAGCAGTGGTTCTGATGGTGCTTGGTGCAGACAGTGGCTGAGAGCATGTGGCTCTGTGTTGCAGGAGATTGTTCACAGCTGCTGTCATTTTGCCAGTGTTTGTGTGATATCTGCTGTTGTTCTAGTGATGAGGAGGACTGACAGCAGAGGCACAGCTCAGAGGAGAACAGCTTATTGTCTCCAGAAGAATCCTTCACATGACTCTTCCTACATGTTTGATCTAAAAGGTTAGTGCAGTTAAACAGCTCCAAACTGGACTCTTCAGGAGCTGCTTTAATAAGAACTCTAGATTCAGTTCTGACTCGTGTGGACGACACAGTCTTTATCACAAATGTTTCAATCAGATCTGGTTCAGACTAAAACCTCAAACAGACACATTCACTTTTATTGTGACGTGTGTAAAACGTGCCTTTATTTGATTTCTCTCATTTTGTCCAACAGCGCTGTGCTCTGGTATCGATAAGTCACTGACACAGCTTTAATCCAACACATTTTCTAAGGTGTGTTCCTGCTGCATTGAGGCTTGTGTTCAGGTCTAAAGACACACTGGGGGTGAGTGTAACTCTGCTACAGACACACTCTCATACAGCTCCAGCTTATACAGGTGTCTGCAGGCCTCTATGAGTCTGAGTCACACTAACTCTGCAACAAACTACTGCTGCATCACTTTTACAACCATCACTGTCTCAGAGTCACACACACACACTTTTCAGGACAATGTGGAAAAGACATGACTTTTGTCCCTGAATTTGTGTCTGGCTCAGAGTTTGGACAGAGACAGATCCCATTGTAAGTCCAGTAAGTCCAGTAATGAATAGGGTTTGTCTGAGTCAACAAAGGTCAGGCTCAGTGTCACATCAATGACAGCATTTACAATCATTATTTCTCACTTTACATCAAGTGGAAGAGAAGAAACATCTGCAGTTTGTACAAAAGACAAACTGAGCTTCTCCAATATTTCTGAAGCTTTGAAATCTTTCTGTGAGTTTAGAGCAAAGCCTGTGGTTCAGAGATGTCTTGGTCTAAATCAATGAGACTGTCACACTTACACTTCCTGAGACCTGGTCTGATCCAGTGGACTCCAGCAGGATCCAGTCTGAAGGAAAACAGAGACATTACATCAGTCTGATCCACACAAGCTTTTCTTTTACATCTCATTGTTCCTCCTGAAGCACTCTTTGAGCCTCATTTATCAAACATGTGTCTCTGACATTTATCAATCTGAACTTCAGCAGAAGTTCACTCAGATCACATGCAGCTCTGAGCTCCAGTCCATTTACCACACTTTTACAGGATTTTACACTAAACTCAGATTAAACTTCAACAATTCACTTTAGAAAGTCACATCAGTTTTTGTTTATTTGTTCAACAAAGGCTCTCTTCATGAGCCTCATGATGTTGGAGTTTCCATCAGACAAACATGTTTCCCTCTAACCTTGTGTCACACATGGATTGAACACAGTAGTGTTAAATATGACACTACAGTGCACTGGGATGAATGCATCTGCACAAACAGCAGCTCAACACAAGAACATCTTAAAGAAGGAGTTGCTTTAGTTTCACAGTGGATCAGAGGAAATAAATGAGTCATTAACAGTGAAAAAACTAAATGTATGTTAGTGGCTGCACATATTTGTTCAAAGTGAAGCCTATATTAGAGTTAATATCAGAAAACAAAGTGAGTGAACAAGTAGAAGACATGATGCTGTCAGGTGGAACTGTGGAAGCTGTCTGGGTTGGAGGATGGACACTATTAAACAGCTTGTTCAATCATTAGGACTTTCTCAGTTGGATTATGCTTCAGTCGTTTGGTCAAATACAAGAGAAAAGAACTTCCACAGCTGCAGCTCGCTCACAACACAGCACCACTCATTATTATGAGATGTACAAACACAACCAATGGAAGGACTGTGTATAATAATAAGGCCTGGTTAACTGTAAAAGAAACTCAACTATTTTTATTCACTTTCATTAGAAATATTATTGGAACAAAACTCCAGAAGTCATTTATAGTATATGATCATTTTTCTGAGATAAACACAGTTATTGTTCGAGACAAACCTGTGAAGCCTTCATCAGAATTAATCAAATACAAACAACTGTGGTTATCATTTTATTTAATGAAATAAGCTGTTCATGAATCCAGTATAAAACTCAAACTAAAACATGAGCTGAACTTTGAGGAGACTCCAGCTGCTGATGATTCAGAAGCTACACTCAACAGTGTTTATTCACAACACCTGTCATTAAAAGAACTTTTTATTCTTTATATTACACTAGATAAAAATGTAATAACTGAATACAATAAAAATAGCACAAATATACACACTTTATAATTTTTACATGACACAGTTGTTGCTGTGATGTAAGGTAATGATTTGTTGAATTGTCATACTTCAGGTGTTTTAAATGTTATGGACACCATTGTTGTTAAGGTTAAAGAGATGAGGAAGAGGCAGAAGGCTTCGTGGAGCAATGCTCCTTCTGTCAGGGCACAGATAAGGGAATGCCCAAAAGCCCAAAGATAGTGCTCTTGAAGCTCTTAATTCATTATAAAATATACAAAGAGAATTTGCATGTTTTCAGTCAAACTTTGTAAAAAGCAAGAGAAATATT
The DNA here is from genome assembly GCA_024349245.1 of Neodontobutis hainanensis. Taxonomy (NCBI): domain Eukaryota; kingdom Metazoa; phylum Chordata; class Actinopteri; order Gobiiformes; family Odontobutidae; genus Neodontobutis; species Neodontobutis hainanensis. The sequence goes on from JALDNG010000643.1 coordinate 109,107, forward strand.
CTTCTCAGAGCTCATCAACAACATCAGTAACAACTCATGTGTCCTGTTTGCTGAGTCTGCACTTATCAAAGTCACAAACGACATCCGTCTGAACACTGACGCAGGCCTCTGTCTTAGTTCTGTTGGATTTGAGTGCTGCGTTTGATACAGTGGACCATGAAATCCTGTCACAGAGATCAGAGGATTTTTTCTCTTAAATATGTTTTGTGCATTTGTCAGGAACACATCCCTGCACGGCCTGTCTGTCCTGATCCCTCCTTCTGCGTTTCCCCTGAGGTTTCTCTTTTTTCTCAGCTAAATTTTTGGGGAGTTTTTTCTGACACTGATGGAGGGTCTAAGGACAGGGGATGTTATCCAGTGCAGTCTGTTAAGCCATTCGAGGCAGCTGTTGTTGTCAATTAAAATATCTGCATTTATCTCCTTAAAAACATTTCCAGAGTCAAAGGGATAACGTCTCAACCAGACTTAAAGAAACTTATTCATGCTTTTATCTGCAGCAGGTTAGATTACTGTAACGGCCTGCTCACTGGTCTCTCAAAACGAGGGTTAAGACAGCTGCAGCTTATTCAGACGCTGCTGCTCGGGTTCTAACTAACACCAGGAAGTACAACCACATCAGCCCAGTTTTAAAATCTCTGCACTGGCTTCCTGTTGCTCAGAGAATAGACTTTTAAACAGCACTGCTGCTTTACAAGTCTCTTAGTGGTTTAGCACCAGAATATATTTCTGAAATGCTAGACCTATGAACCTCCTCGGACTCTGAGAACATCTGGAAAAGTTCTTCTAACCCAGAGTTAGAACTAAACATAGTGAAGCAGTGTTTAAGTTTCAGCAGCAAAAATGTGGAACAGTCTAAACTTTAACAATGTTCAAGAGAAAAAAAAAAAAAATTGTCCACTTCAGATCCGCCTACACTACAACTTCAAGTGTTTTTATCTGCACTCTTCTTTTAAAATGTCAATTTTTTAATGTTTCTTATACCAAATATTGTAAATTGTCTTTTATTCCTATAAAGCACTTTGAGTTACTAAGTGTATGAATTGTACTATATAAATAAAATTGCCTTGCCTTCATTCAGTCTCTAGCTCAGCTCAGTCTTTGCAGGAGTTTAGTGCAGTCTTAATGTTTTTCCTAATATTAAATAAGCCAAGACTAAACAAGGCCTAAACCAGGACTAAACCATTGTCTAAAACACCAAAAACCACCTCTGGCCACACTTTATTTCTCAATGTTATTGTTTCAAGTAAATTGAAAACATTATTGATTAAAATCCATTCAGACCTGAGTTGTTCCAGTTTACAGTGAGGACTCTTCAGTAAAACAGACAACATCTTCAGTCCTGAGTCCTTCAAGTCGTTGTTACTGAGGTCCAGTTCTCTCAGACTAGAGGACTGGGAGCTGAGGACTGAGGACAGAGCTTCACAGCTTCTCTCTGACAGGTTACAGCTGCTCAGTCTGGAGAAGAAAAGTACAGGAAATGTAAAATAAATAAAAATAAATGAACAAACATCTGGCATTTATATAACTTAAAATAAAACCCGTCCGATTCAAACATTCTTGGACAACTGGCCTTTCTGTGAGGAGCATGTCCCACACATGTCACTCTGGGTTCTCTTCTAGCTTCCTCCCACCGTCCACAGGACATGCATGTGTAGGTTATTTGGCAACTCTAAAGTGTCCCTAGTGAATGAATGTGAGAGTGGATGGTTGTTCGTCACTGTCTGTCTCTATATGTTTGTGACTAACTGGCATTTGTCCGTGTACCTGCCTAAGGCCAAAAGTTGCTGAGATAGGCTCCAGTCATCTGTGACCCCTAACAGGACTAAGCAGTAATAAATGAATAAATTATTTATTTGAGAGGAAAAAAGTAAAGACAAATTAAATCCAATCAGACCTGAGTTGTTCCAGTTTACAGTGAGGACTCTTCAGTCCAACAGACAACATCTTCAGCCCTGAGTCCTTCAAGTCGTTGTTACTGAGGTCAAGTTCTCTCAGACTAGAGGACTGGGAGCTGAGGACTGAGGACAGAGCTTCACAGCTTCTCTCTGACAGGTTACAGCTGCTCAGTCTGAAAAAAAAGTGTTTTGATATGAAGAAGAAAATTAAAATACTATTTAGTAAAATAAACAATACTCACCGAGCTTTGTTGGAGGCTTTGACCACTGGCACCAGCCTCAGGAGAGCCTCCTCTGAAGCAGAGTATTTCTTCAGCTCAAACACATCCAGAGCTTCTTCTGATGACAGTAAGATGAAGGCCAGAGCTGACCACTGAGCAGGAGACAGTCCAGCTTCAGACAGACGTCCTGAACTCAGGTACTGTTGGATCTGCTCCAACAGAGAACGGTCATTCAGTTCATTCAGACAGTGCAACAGGTTAATGCTTCTCTCTGCAGACACATCCTCACTCATCTTCTTCTTGATGTACTCAGCTGTTTCCTGATTGGTCTGAAAGCTACCTCCTGTTTGTGTCAGCAGACCCTGTAGAAGGCTCTGATTGGTCGGCAGTGAAAGACCCAGGAGGAAGCGGAGGAACAAGTCCAGGTGTCCATTTGGACTCTGTAAGGCCTGCTCCACAGCTGTATGGTGAAGAAGTTTTAATTTAGGTTTTACTCTGAACAGTGTAAACCTCTTGGGTTTGTCTGAGAGCAGGTTGAACCCAGTGTTGATGAAGGTCTGATGGACATGAAGAGCAGCCAGAAACTCCTGGACACTCAGATGGACAAAGCAGTAGACCTTGTCCTGGTACAGACCTGGCTCCTCTCTAAAGACCTGTGTGAACACTCCAGAGTACACTGAGGCTGCTGTGGTGTCGAGGCCACACTCGCTCAGGTCTGACTCGTAGAAGATCAGGTTTCCTTTCTGCAGCTGCTCAAAGGCCAGTTTTCCCAGAGACTCCACCATCTTCCTGGTCTCTGGACTCCAGTGTGGGTCTGTCTCAGATCCTTCTTTATACTTGATGTTCTTGACTTTGGCCTGAACCACCAGGAAGTGGATGTACATCTGAGTCAGGGTCTTGGGCAGCTCTCCTCTCTCTGGTTTTCAACACATGCTCCAGGACTGTGGCAGTGATCCAGCAGAAGACTGGTATGTGGCACATGATGTGGAGGCTTCGGACGTCCTGATGTGGGAGATGATTGTGTCGGCCTTGTCTCTGAACCTCTTACTGAAGTACTGCTCCTTCTGTGGGTCGGTGAACCCTCTGACCTCTGTCACCAAGGAGACACACTCAGCTGGGATCTGATTGGCCGCGGGTCGTGTGGTTATCCAGAGGCGGCGGAGGGAAGCAGGGTCCCCTGATGAGGTTTACCAGCAGCACATCCACTGAGCTGGACTCTGTGGCGTCAGTCAGGGCCTTGATTTTGGTGAAGTCCAGTGGAAGTCTGCACTCGTCCAGACCGTCAAAGATGAAGACCACCTGGAGTTCTTCAAAGATGCAAAGTCTTGCTTTTTGGTTTCATTAAAGAAGTGTTGAACAAGTTGCACCAAACTGAACTGTCTCTCTTTCAGCACATTGAGTGCTCTGAAAGTGAACGGAACAGCAGCTGTATGTCCTGGTTGGCTTTGCCTTCAGCCCAGTCCAGACTGAACTTCTGAGTGAGCACTGTTTTCCCGATGCCAGCCACTCCCTTTGTCAGCACTGTTCTGATTGGTCCATCTGTGTCAGCTGGGCCTTTAAAGATGTCTTCACATGTGATGGCTGTCTCTGGTCGGCCTGGTTTCCTGGAGGCTGTTTCGATCTGTCTGACCTCATGTTCCTGGTTGACCTCTGAAGCCCCTCCTCTGTGATGTAGAGCTCTGTGTAGATCTGGTTCAGAAGGGTGGGGTTTCCTGCTTTAGTGATGCCCTCAAACACACACTGAAACTTCTGCTGCAGGTTAGACTTCAGTTTACTCTGACAAACTCCAGAAACCCTTCCTGAATGAAGACAACAGACATAAGCCATGAGTCTCAGAGAATATAAAATGACTGTGAGCCTCTTGTTAAATGTGTTAAATGGTCCTACTGCTCCACAGACGCTCAGCCAGCTCCTTCTGCTTCATCCTCTTCAGGAAGTTCAGTGTGATCTTCAGAAAAGCCTCACTGCTGCTCCTCTGCTCTTCATCCTCATTCTTCAGATGCTCTAAGCATTCTGGGTAATCTGTGCTCAGAACCTTGTGGAGCTTCTTCAACTCCTTCTTGACAAAAGTGCAGATGTTCTCCTCCAGAAGCTGAGCAGATACATTATAAACAACACAAATGCAGTCAGTGTTCAGATCTGTGTAAAACAAGTTCTTATTCATTTATACATTTCCAAACTTTAGTGAATGACAGACCATAAATATGGAGTCCAGCTGTGTCTGATGTTGATCACTGATGACCTCTGACCCCTGCTGCTTCACTCTGTGGATGAGGACACAACAAAGATTATTTCTCTGTTTCATTTTCAGACACATAACTCTCAGTCCTGAACTGTGTAACGCTTGATATTCAGTGTCAGGTCTCATTGAAGAAAGGGTTTTAGTAAAACTTTCTCTTGCAGTGATGGACTCTTACATCTATTTCCTGGTTCTTCCAAAAACCTGTCCCTCCTGAAGGACACAGGTGTTTGGATCTTGGTTTATAAAATAAAAGTCTCCAAATACAAAAGATAAAAAGCATTTAGGTTTTATTTATGGTTTTTGAGACTTTGTTTTTGTTCTGTCATTCTCACACTAGTCTTATAGTTAAAGAATCACAACAGCTACTCTTTTTCTTGCACAAACTAAAGCAGTTAAGCCTGTGTCCACAGATCCTTCAAATAGTTTTTTTTACATTTTATGTTCTCTTATCTTTTAAATGTAAGACTTTTTCTGAGATATTATTTGACACAACCCTTGATACATGTATCTGCCTCATTAAGTACAATGTAATACACTGTGTAATAAACTGTAATAACATGGAACTATATCAATGCCATTACCCTTCCTACAATATGTAACTACGGTGTAGTTACGTGTTAATACAGTTTATTACACAGTGTATTACATAGTACTTAATGAAGTGTATGTAAAATAAAGTGTTACCAAACTTTTTCTGTTGAAAATTATATTTTCTGTTAAACATATTCTACTTGAACATTAGTTTTTCATTATATTTTTGATTTACCTGGATCTTATTTTATTCTTCAACAAACTTTTGTTGCTGATTGTAATTCTAAGTTTGTTGGACTCGTAGACCCGGTCGCTCCTGAAGGACTCACACCTGGGACCAGGTTCAGAAGACTCTGGTTTGTGTCAATAGCAAATATTCATCAATAAAGAATAAACTCAAAGTCATTAAAAGTGTCTTGTCCCTCATCTTTTTATACCCAGTCTAGTTTCAAAGAACTCTTTAATGGAGCTGTTTTACTGAATTATCTCCAGCAGCAGCTCGGTCATGTGTCGATTGTGCTTTTAGGTAACTTTATTCTGCTTTTGTAAAACACACTAATGGAAACTTCCAGCATTTTAAAGTTGACTCCAGTGTAGCAGACCAGAACAGCCGGAAATTCCCCTTTTGATTTACATTCGTCTAATAATTACTTCCAGATGGTCAGTGTTTGTTAAGACCCAGACCGTCAACAGACCTGATTGACATTTTGTATTTACAGGCTCTTAAAGCCATAAAAAACTCATTAAGATTTTCAAGGATGGGTAATTTACTTTCAGTGCTTCAGACTCCTCCACATTTGTATGGACATCCATAGTGTTCAGACGATGACTTACTGTGGACCACTTTCTGTTTTAAAACAAATCAGCTGATCCTTGGACTCATCACTTTTAAAGGAGACACAGCTGGGTCCAGGAGCAGGTCTGTGGATAAAGATGGTGCAGTGGTTTTAGTGCTGACCTCTGACCTGGAGAACAGTGGTGGACCGTTAGAGATCCTCATCTCACCTCTGAGCTTTGGGGGTCAGTGGTTTTAGAGGAGGCTCCGTCCTGTCTGTGCTCACTCTGATCCATGTTCAGTCCAGAGCCCTACAAAATGACACAAAGTGAACAAATTGTAAAGGACACTCATTAATCCTTTCCTCTGTCCTACACTGCCCCCTACAGCCACAGACCAGTCACTGCAGCTCAACACTAAACTAAAGCAGAAATGAATCCTCAGGGACTAAACTGAGATTAAAACGAAGACGTATTCAGGACTCAACTATAAATGAACCTGCACCAATATTTATTAAACCTTTATGAAACATAGATTAAATCCAGTCCAAACCTGATTAAAGAAGGACTAAAGCAGTTTTGAACAAGGTCTAGAACCAGGAAGAAACCCAGGACTAACTCAGGCCTGAACTAAATGTGGACTAAAGCCAGACTAAAGCAGGTCTAAAGTCAGAACTAAAGCCAGGACTAAAGCCAGAGCAGAGTGCTGTTGAAAAGAATCAAACTGGTCAAACCTGAGTGGATCCAAAGTGTCCAAAGTGTCCCAGAGAAAAGTGTGCCACTGAAGGTAAAGACTGTTTGTGTGTTTCTTCCTGGAGTGACTCAGAGACACACCTGTGTTGGCTGCAGGCCAGGTGGGAGGGCTTCACACTGACTCCACGGGTGGGAGGGGCTGCAGTGGGCGGAGCTTCAAACTGACTACACAGGTGGGAGGGACCGAAGTGGGCGGGGCTTCACACTGACTCCACAGGTGACAGGAGGCTGCTGGCTGAGTTCTGTGCTTGTGTACGGCTCATTACCTGTGACCTTTGACCTGCAGCAGAAGGAAGAAGGAATATTAAACTCTGAAGGACCCTAGCAATAAACCAAATCCTCCACATTTAGAGTTTCCTGTTTCAGAAACAGGTTCAGAGTGAGTTCAGTCGACTCTGAGTTTAGCTGAAGGAGTAAAATCAACTCTTTTGACAGAAAAGAGTTCATTTAATTTGACTGCGACCTCTTTTAGAGCTGCCAAACATATCTTCAATTTATCACAGCATCTTCCTGATCTTCTTTCATCACAATAACATCAACATGTTCCATTCATGTTTCATGTCAGAGTAACTGTCCAATCAGAAGAATACTCCAAACATTCTTCTATCATTCTCAAAATATTTACCACAGTCATGACCTTTTACCTTTTTCTGATCTTGTTTCATCTGTTGACACCTTTGTTTTTTTTAATAATGGCTGAAATTGAACTTGAATCTTTCTCTTGTATTGGTCGAGATATTTGATGGATTGTTTTCTGGTTATAAGAGTCCTCTCGGCTCTAATCTGTGAGAACACTGGCTTGTGTTTCTGCTTCACGCTGGGACTTGTCTGTTCTTCTGTTTAGACATGTTTTGGACATGTTTCTACTGGGACTCGACACAATTGGATTACTTCTTGTAAATACTTTCTTTACTAAAGTTTGGAATGACTAACATGATTTGATTTATCTGAGCACAAACTCTTAAACTTCAGTTTTAATTTTCCAACAACTACATCATCTGCAAAAAAACAAATGACCTTTAGTAAAACCAGTTGTATTTCTGTTTCAATAAGAGTTTGTTTCTTTGTTAGATTGTTTCTATCTAACTGTCCATCAGAAATCTTTTGTATCTACAATAATCCTATTTCCAAAATCTCTGAGAAGCATGCTGGTGTTAAAACTAGACCAGTTCCTTCTTCCATGTCTCAGCCTGGTTCACTCCTGAACTTCGAGCGATGAAAGCTAAAGGTCGTCGTCTGGAAAGACTGTTCAGGAAATCTGGACTCATTGAACACTCTGTGGCTTTTAAGGAGTGTTGGATCAACACCTGACATCCCTCAATGCTGCTCCAGCCTCTTCTTTCTCTTCTACTGTTAAGAGTTCCATGTGCAGGCCTAAAGCACTGTTTACTCTGGTAAACATCTGTAAACCTCCACAACATGTTCTCTCTGGCTCCAATGTGCTGCTCAAGAGCTTTTCTCATTCTTTTCAGACAAACTCAAGTCAATCACTGAATCCATTGTTAAAGACAGCCCTCATTCAAGTCACTCAAAAGCACATTTGATGTCAGCTGACTCGACTCAACAAACTGGTCCTGTGCTTTCACTCTCAGCACCGCTCTCACAACACTGTCAGAAGTGATCCAATACATCCTGCCGCCTTTGACTCAACGTTATCTTTTCCCTCTTATCTCTCTTGTGTTGTTAAAAACTCTTTTTTACATCTTTACAATATTACACATTGTTGATCTTGGCTCACTCGAGCTGCTGCTGAAATCTTAATTCATGCATTAATCACATCACGTCTGGATTATTGCAGTGCTTTATTTCTTGGTTCAAAGGTCAGCAGCTAGAGTTCTCAGCTCCACCAGGCGTTCTGCTCACATTACTCTGTTGCTGCAGGAGCTTCACTGAGTCACTTTAACATCTTACTTCTAACATTTAAGGCATTAACTGTTCTCTGAGCTACTCTCCTCCTACTGCCCCGCTCTCTCACATCATCTGAGCTCGCTCTTTGGTCCAGCCACGTTTTCAGTTGTCCTCTGTAGGTGGCAGATCCTTCAGTGTTTATGCTCCTAAATGATGGACTTTACACTTTGTAATATATCATCTCTGTGGACTTTTAAGACTCAGTAAAACCTCTGTATTCAACATGTCTTTTGAATAATGGGCCTTGTGTGTGTCTGGGCTGCAAAGACACTAGATTACAGCACGTCCAGTCACTGATGAGGCAATGCTTCATGTGTTTAAATGATCCCAATGGCTCACTTCAAGTGTCTTTTGTGTAAAACATGAAAACAGACATTATACAGTGTGTGTGAGCGCGGGGAGCATCAAGTGTTTGGAATGTGGACACGTGGGGCATAAGTGTGCGTCCTGTCCACACAGAGAACTCCAGAGTGCCTGAGCGGGGAGGGGCTGATGAGCAGGACCAAAGTGATAATCCCTCTGCAGTTGGTGTCGCTCAGTCAGAGGCCGACATGTCAGAAAATACAAATACAGTGGAGTTAGAGATTAATGAGCAACAGTCCAACCAGGGACGTTGTTAGACCCATCAAGCCCTTAACTGCATTCATTCAATTATTTGGTTATTCACTTTTCTGCATTGGTCAAGGCACGTGACGTTGCTATGGTTACCCTCTGTGTATTGACGGTGAATATTTGATTTATTAAAGAGGACAAAGTAAAAGCAACAGTTGTGTTCCAGTTAATGGGGCCTGACTCAGTTCAAAGAAGTGGTTTGCAGCAGGTTCCTGTTCTGCAGCACAATAAGAAACAAGGGCTTGACACAAGACACAGAAACACACTCCTGTATCACATCCACACAGAGGCCTGTTCAGGGCCAGGCCTGTCACTGCTCACAGTACAAACTGTCTGTCAGCCTTCTTCAACTGTGTGGGACAACTTATTGTCCTGATGTGGAAGGAATAGTGTCCCACACTTTTGTGAAAAAGGACTTTTTGCCCAGAATAGTTTTTAAAAGCCTTGTGATTGGGTCATGTCCAGTGTTCACAGCCGAGTACAACACTCAGAGCTGGAGACAGAGAGTTGTTTTGATCTGAAAATAAACATTAATGTGTGATACTTTCTGTTCTTTGGGAAAGTGAGAGCATTTGTCTGAGACAGTGCTGTACAATGATGAAGCCAACCAGGAGGTCTCTTCTGGAGCTTGTAGGCTCTGTTCTAGAGTCTGGACACTGGCCTTAGAACATCATTAGTGCTGAGTGTCCAAATGGAAAGACAGTATGAGATGTTGATAGGATTACAGCAGTAGATATGTTTCAGATCCTGAAAGTGACAGCTCAGATGTGATTGTGTGTCTGTAGTTTCTTTGTTCGGTTCTGACTGTGCTCTCTGTAGAAGAGATAAGAATCCAGGAGCACAACAACATATTTATAGGTTGGTGTCATAGAAAGTCTTGGATTGTCCAGAACGACTGTATTTGACCTGGATAAATGCTTCCTGTGTGAGTGAAAGCACATGCTTCTGTCTTCTTTACACTGATTGTAAGATGCTCTCCAGAGTTTGAAGATCAGGTGACACTTTAGAACTGATGCTGTTTGGATTTGGATCAGAGTGGAAGATGACAGAGTCATGTGCTCACAGTAAACATGTTGAGTCATTACACACCAGATTTGGACAAAGACACATGGACAGTTAGTGAGCAGCTTGTTATTTCTGACACATTACATTCATTGATTTTAGAGAAGTTTCTCATTCTTTTTGAAACGACTGAAGGATTGGTCTGGAGTTAGAAATGTGGTGGGGGTCAGCAGCTTTAAATATTGGGAGGATTTGAGCAGTTTTCCAGGTTGAAGGGAACACAGAGAGCCTGACACAAAGATGAATCAGACGATGTAAAAGAGGTTCAGAAAATTCATGTTGAGCTCATTTCTGTCGTAAGAATGTGAGTTGTTTAGGGAACGTAAGGTCTGACACATGTCCATCTGTGAGACTTCTGTAAATGTCAAATGTGATGAGACTGATGAGTTTCTGCCAAAGGCTTTGAGGCTGGACACTTAGAAGACTCTTCATTTACACATGTCACTAAATAATCATTAAAGTCATGTTTTTAATATTCAGTCATGAGTTCTCCAGTGAAGTTCATCTGAATTTAATTTGAGTTGTTCTTTTACATTTGACCTTTATGTTTTTAAATGTTTGCAACAGCATTTTAGGATTTGAAGCCTCTTGAGTATTTGATTTAGACAATAATCCATTTTAGTTTTACACAATGCAACAGAGACTTATTTCTAATTGACATTAATTGTACTTTTGTTTCCTGGGTTTTAGATGTTCTGTATATTTTCAGAGTTAAATCTTTCTCTTGAGAAGTTGTAGTATTTCTGAGTTTAACCTGTTCTGACTTTATGTTTTTTGGACAGAGATGATTTTTTGACTGTTTCTATTTCTGTTTGGAAGTTTGAACAGGTTTGTTCTGGATTCATTCAGGATCTTTCATCTTTCCAGTCGCTGGAACTGCTTTTGAAATAGTTTTTTTCACACTTGGACGACGTGCATCTCCTTTAGCAGTTGTGAACAGTTGAATTAGGGACATAAACATATGTCTTTTCTGATGAATGCAGTGTGTTGTGTTTAAGTGATTTAGAAAAGCTCAGATCATATTTGACACATTTATTTACAGCTCAACTTAATATAGTCTCAGTAAATGGTGACGACAACTGAGTTAAAACCTCAGCAACACCAACTGAAAACTCAACTGTGTCATTTATGAGACAAACCATATCACAATAGAATATTTCCATTGATAGAACAAACATACTCTTGGATTTAAACTGAAAACCTCCGTCTCTAAGCACTTCCTCTCGTATTGGACTTATTTTACAAAGACTTGTGGTGCATTGTGGGAAGGTGATGAGTTCAGCTGAAGTGCTTTTCTACATTTTGGGGACAATATAGTGGTTTTGTAAGACGTCACACATGTCCATAAATCCAATAATAACAGGTTCCACATGAACAGCAGCAGGAATGAGGCCGTTACTGTGGAGTGTTTTCTCATTTCACTTTATTGTCATTTCTCACAGGATTTCAACCCAAATCACATTTATCTGTGTCATATTTCAAATCCACCTTTATATTAATGAAGTGTACAGAAGCACTTGTGGAGACAAATGCTGTGATTGATCCTTCTCTACAAACACAATGAGACCAACATGAGATTGATGTCATCAGTTTGTTTCTGTGTGGGATCTGTCTCTGTCAAAGAAACTGGAAAAGAACTGTTCCTCTGTTTTATCCAATCAGACCAGCTCAAACTCAAAATACAAAGTCCATCTCTGATCATTTAAGTGTGTTTGGAGTCTTTTATCATCTTTTCTAACATGTGTGAGTGTGTGAGGTCAGGTAGACTGGACTATCTGATCAGCAGTGAGGATGTTTCTCTACAAGAGGACACTCTCAGTCCCTCAGAGTTAACAACGACACTGAAGAGTCAACATACCAGAGACTAAACCCAGGAAACAGAGTCTGAGTGAATGTGGTGTTGAAGGTGTGGAGGTGGGTCAGTTGGTCAGAGGAGACTGTGTAGAAGGACAGAGAGCCAGCAGGACAGTCCACATACACTGCTACTGTCCCAGAAGAGGACGAGGAGTGAGGGAGGAGGGTGTGGTTTTTATTATGATAAACATAGTAACCATCTTTAGAGCAGGACAGACGCCAGGACTGATCGTTGAATCCAAACCCACTGTCATGACTGAGTCCAATGTGTCATTTCTGTCTCCTTTCCTTCTGATTTCTCTGTAAGACACTGAAATAAAAACATCTCCCCTCCACTGGACCTCCCAGTAACAGCGACCAGTCAGACCAGTCGAACACAGCAGCTGAGGCCAAAAGTCAAATCTGTCCTGATGATCTGGATATGGCTGATCCTCTTCCACACGTGTCACCTTCTTGTTGTTGTCAGACAGTTTGAGGCGTCTGTGAGCTGTGTTTGGATCCAGTGTGAGTTCACAGAAATCTGATGGAGAGAAGACACAGCTGCAGTTAGTCCTCTGTCCTCTCTGAACACATGAGATTAACACAAATGTACAAGATTCACAACTTTACGAGAAGATTCTGTTTAATGGGAAAATAATATTAGAATAAACCTGTCAAATTTCTAAAACATATAAAAACTTGCTCATCTCTTGATGTGTCTGTTTGGAGGAGCTTTAAACTCTTCTTCTACTGTTTATACTGTATATATCGTATGTATATACTGTATATATCGTATATATACTGTATGGATCGGAGGACGCATCCCAGTGACGCTAACAATCAGGCGAGTGTATCTCTCCTGGCATTGTCCTAAAGTTACGTATTTATTATTTCTTAAACATTGTCAACACTTTAACTGTGCACCACACCTCATTCATTGTTATTCTGGTTATATTTCTGCTAGAGTTTAGTACTAGAGTTGCTGCCGTTTTGTGAACAGGGCACTGCTTAGTGCTAGCTAGCATGCTAGCGGGTTTTTAGCATTTGAATTAGCCTGATTAAATCTCGATTGTTTGTTTGTTACCATTGTTGTCTTACCAGTCGTTAGTTTTGTTGTGTTTACAGAGTTTTTTGTTTAACTTGTGGTTAGTACTGCTGTGTGTGTTTGTTCGAATTTATCATTGTGAGTTGTGAACTGTTGGCTTGACTTAGCTGTACATACACTAGCTTAGCTAAGCTATTCTGTGTTGTTGTTGCTTGTGGCAATGGTTTGCCATTCTTGTTCGGTATTACTAGATAGGTTGTCTCTATTAGAGACGTGTTGGTGAGTTAGAGCAGCTAGATCAGCATAGACAGGGTTTGGTTACTTTAGATGTGTCAGGGTTTCCTGATAGTATCAGATGCAGGTCTGATAGCAGTCCTGCTAGCGATAGCTCTAGTTGCGCTCAACTGTCTCGGCAGTTGTTGCAAAGCGTGATATGTTTGAGCCGGTCCGGCGCGGGCGTGCAGGCAGGGGAAGCCTTCGTTGTCCGCCCCTGTCCGCGTCACCCCTCTGACCGCGAACCGGTTTCGGCGCTTTCAAGTCCGCTTGTCGCGCTGATCACCGGCCTGTTTCCTCTGCGCCTGCCAACCTGAGCAAGCATCGTACTCTGGTGATAGGAGACTCCATTACCCGCAATGTTAGACTCGAGACGCCAGCCATTGTCCACTGTTCACCGGGGGCCAGAGCTTCCGACATAGAGGCTAATCTTAGGGTGCTGACATCACACAGGGAGGGAGAGTTTCCTCAGACACATACTGGCACTACATACAAGCAGATAGTTATTCATGTCGGCACCAATAATGTGAGAATGAGGCAGTCTGAGGTAACCAAAGATAGCCTAGCCAGGACTCTTGAACTAGGGAACAAGATGAGTCGGCATCGATTAATTGTCTCTGGCCCCCTCCCCGTAAGGGGTAGTGATGAACAGTATAGCAGATTAGTTTCCATGAACCGGTGGCCCACCACCTGCAGGAGGAACCGTAAGGGGCCAATGCAATGTGGATTCGGTGGCAGTCGAAGGCGGGAGCCTTGAGGACCCAATCCCCGGACAAAGAATCTGGCTATAGGGACATGTCACGAATGTCACGTCGCTGGCGGGTAAGGAGCCTGAGTTTGTGCGGGAGGTTGAGAGATACCGACTAGAGATAGTCGGGCTCACCTCCACGCACAGCTTGGGCTCTGGAACCCAAATCCTCGAGAAAGGCTGGACTCTCCACTACTCTGGAGTTGCCTGCGGTGAGAGGTGGCGGGCCGGAGTGGGTTTGCTCTTAGCCCCCAGCTCAGCCGCCATGTGTTGGAGTTCACCCGGTGAAGCGAGAGGGTCGCTTCCCTGCGCCTTTGGGTCGGGGATAAGTCCTCACTGTTGTTTGTGTTTACGGGCCAACTGGCAGTGCAGAGTACCCGGCCTTCTTGGAGTCTCTGGGAGGGGTGCTGGAAAGTGCTCCGACCGGGACTCCGCTGCTCTACTGGGGGACGCCAACGCTCACGTGGGCTGCGACAGTGACACCTGGAGGGGCGTGATTGGGAGGAACGGCCCCTGATCTGAACCCAGTGGTGTTCTGTTATTGGACTTCTGTGCTAGCAACAGTTTGTCCATAACGAACACCATGTTCAAGCATAAGGGTGTCCATCAGTGCACGTGGCACCAGGACACCCTAGGCCGGAGGTCGATGATTGACTTTGTAGTTGTTTCATCTGACCTCCGGCCGTATGTCTTGGACACTCGGGTGAAGAGAGAGAGGCGGAGCTGTCAACTGATCACCACCTGGTGGTGAAATGGATCCGATGGCGGGGAGAAAGCGGGACAGACTTAGCAGACCCAAACGTACTGTGAGGGTCTGTTAGGAACGTTTGGCCGAGTCCCCTGTCAGAGAGATCTTCAACTCCCACCTCCGACAGAGCTTCGACCAGATTCCGAGGGAGACTGGAGACATTGAGTCCGAGTGGACCATGTTCTCCACCTCCATTGTCGACGCAGCCACTCGAAGCTGTGGCCGCAAAGTCTCCGGTGCCTGTCGTGGCGGCAATCCCCAAACCCGGTGGTGGACACCGGAAGTAAGGGAGGACGTCAAGCTGAAGAAGGAGACCTATCGAGCCTGGTTGGCTTGTGGGACTCCTGAGGCAGCTAATAGGTACCGGCAGGCCAAGCGGGCTGCAGCACGGGTGGTTGTGGAGGCAAAAACTCGGGTCTGGGAGGAGTTCGGTGAGGCCATGGAAAAAGACTATCGGTCGGCCTCGAAGAAATTCTGGCAAAATGTCCGGTGCCACAGGAGGGGGAAGCAGTGCCCTGCCAGCACTGTTTACAGTGGAGGTGGGAATCTGCTGACCTCAACTGGGGATATTGTTGGGCGGTGGAAGGAATACTGAGGATCTCCTCAACCCCACCGACACGTCTTCCATTGAGGAAGCAGAGGCCGAGGGCTCAGAGGTGGACTCGTCCGTCACTCAGGCTGAAGTCACTGAGGTAGTTGGGAAGCTCCTCGGTGGCAAGGCACTGGGGGTGGATGAGATACGTCCTGAGTACCTCAAGTCTCTGGATGTTGTGGGGCTGTCTTGGCTGACACGCCTCTGCAACATCAGCGTGGCGTTTGGGGACAGTACCTCTGGACTGGCAGACCGGGTGGTTGTCCTCTTTAAAGTTGGACTCGGCAGAGCTGCCCTTTGTCACCGGTCCTGTTCATTATCTTTATGGACAGGATTTCTAGCCGCAGCCAGGGGCCGGAGGGAGTCTGGTTTGGGGACCACAGGATTTCATCTCTGCTTTTTGCAGATGACGTCCTGTTGGCTCCATCAAGCCAGGACCTTCAATGTTACTGGGGCGGTTTGCAGCCGAGTGTGAAGCGGCTGGGATGAGGATCAGCACCTCCAAGTCTGAGACCATGGTTCTCAGTCGGAAAAGTGTGGCTTGCCCCCTTCAGGTTGGTGGAGAGCTCCTGCCTCAAGTGGAGGAGTTTAAGTATCTCGGGGTCTTGTTCACGAGTGAGGGAAGGAAG
Source organism: Neodontobutis hainanensis (assembly GCA_024349245.1). Taxonomy (NCBI): domain Eukaryota; kingdom Metazoa; phylum Chordata; class Actinopteri; order Gobiiformes; family Odontobutidae; genus Neodontobutis; species Neodontobutis hainanensis. Next base: position 124,973 of record JALDNG010000643.1, read on the forward strand.
GAGCGTGAGATCGACAGACGGATCGGTGCAGCTTCTGCAGTAATGCGGTCGATGTACCGGTCTGTCGTGGTGAAGAAGGAGCTGAGCTGTAAGGCAAAGCTCTCGATTTACCAGTCGATCTACGTTCCTACTCTCACCTATGGTCATGAAGTTTGGGTCATGACCGAAAGAACAAGATCCCGGATACAGGCGGCCGAAATGATCTTTCTCCGCAGAGTGGCGGGGCGCTCCCTTAGAGATAGGGTGAGGAGCTCGGTCACTCGGGAGGAGCTCAAAGTAGAGCCGCTGCTCCTTCACATCGAGAGGAGCCAGCTGAGGTGGCTCGGGCATCTGTTTCGGATGCCTCCCGGACGCCTCCCTAGGGAGGTGTTCGGGCATGTCCCACCGCGAGGAGACCTCGGGAAGACCTACGACACGCTGGAGGACTATGTCTCTCGGCTGGCCTGGGAACGCCTCGGTATCCCCGGAAGAGCTGGAGGAAGTGTCTGGGAGAGGGAAGTCTGGGCTTCTCTGCTTAGACTGCCCAGCCCCGGATAAGCGGTAGAAGATGGATGGATGGATGGATGGATGAACCGGTGGCTGGCCCGGCATTGTAGTCAGAAAGGTTATGGTTTCGTGGATAACTGGCCTTCTTTCTGGGGCCGCCCAGGCCTGCTGAGGGCAGACGGCCTGCATCCTACTGGACATGGTGCTGCCATTTTGTCTAGTAACATAGACAGGTGCATTCGGTGCATTTGACACAAGGAATCTCAGCAGGTCGCAGGAATTAGAGAACCTGCTAGTCATGATAGTGCGGGTGTGGAACTGGATAATGTAGAAGCTTTTATTTGTCTGGTTAGGCCGTGTTATCCTGATGTCTACTGCCTAAATCTGTTATTTAGTCCTCAAACACATTTGAAAACTCACAGAGTCAGTGACCCAAAAGCATCCTGTCCTCATGTTATTATAACTCAGAGGCAATCTTTTAAACCCAGAAGAACTGTTAGAGCGATAGTGACAGGAACATCTTTTTCCTGTCACTATCTCTCCACTGGACCAGCCTTCAAATGCAGGCTCTACATCAAGACTGAAGATCGGTCTCCTGAATGTGCGGTCTCTATCCTCCAAAGCACTCCTAATTAATGATCTTATTGCTTCTCATAGCTTGGATTTACTTTGTCTTTGTGAAACGTGGCTTAGGCCCAATGTTTTTCTGCCACTAAATGAAGCCTCTCCCCCTGATTATGCGTATGCACAGGTAGGTCGCACGTCGAAACTGGGTGGTGGTGTTGCAGCCATTTATAAAGCTGCATTTTGCTTTACAGGTCCATCATCACAGCCGAAATTTAACTCTTTCGAAGTGTTACTCATTAAACATATTTCTTCTCAAATAAACAGAATGATGCTATTTTATTTAGCTGTAATATATCGCCCTCCGGGTCCCTACTCTTCTTTCTTGGACGAGTTTGGAGTTTTCCTCTCGGACTTAATAACCCACGCTGATAACATCCTTCTAGTTGGAGACTTTAGTATTCATCTAAATAAGGAGTGTGACCCTCTGGCCAGAGCATTTCAATTACTGTTTACGACCCTGTCTTTAACCAGTTTGTTCATGAGCCCACACACATTAGTGGAAACTATCTTGATCTTGTTTTGGCTCGGGGAATAGATGTCTCCAATCTCTTTGTTTCCTCTCTTTCATCTGCTGTCTCAGATCACTCACTGGTGGAGTTCGAGATAAGTTACACATTTCCCTCAAATTCAGACAAATGCGTAGTGTCTACACGGAATTTTAGCGCAGCTGCAATGGAAATGTTTGCCACACGGCTGACAGATGTTCTTCCTAATTTAACTCCAACTGGAAACTCAGTAGAGGCCTACACAGAGGAGGTCCATGCTACCCTCTCAGCCATCACCGACTCAGTGGCACCCCTCAGGACAAAGCCCAGACCAACCAGACGACCTACGCCATGGTATAATGAGGAAACCGGGCTTTGAAACAGGCCTGCAGGAGTTTTGAACGCAAATGTTGCAAGTCAAAAACAAATCTAAATTATCAAAAGTGGTGTTTGTGTGTAAACACCTATAAGCACGCCCTCAGCACTGCAAAGACTACCTATTTTTCATCTCTTATCAGAGAAAACCGGCATAACCCCAGGGTTCAACAACTGAAGACACCTCTCCCGTTAGTGCACAAGACTTTTTAGATTTCTTTAATCATAAAATTGAAGATATCAGGGATAATATTTTGTTTTTGTCTTCCTTGGCTCCGGGTCCCATTCACTTGGATCCACCGACCTCTCGTCTCTCAGTCTTAGATTCTGTTTCCCTCGATGAGCTGACAAAGGTGGTTTCTTCATGTAAAGCAACTACGTGTCTCCTGGATATCCTGCAGCAAAACAGCTTAAAGAACTGTGGCCCTATGTGGGGCAAATTATGTTAAACATTATAAACTTGTCCCTGTCTACTGGCACCGTTCCTTCCCTTTTCAAACAGGCTGTGGTCAAACCCCTGCTCAAAAAACCTACTCTGGATCCTGGATGCCTAAATAATTTGTCCTGTCTCCAATTTACCTTTTTTATCTAAAGTCCTCGAAAAAGTTGTGCTAAAACAACTTACTCTAGATCTATCAGAAAATGACCTCCTTGAGCCGTTTCAGTCTGAGTTTAGGGCCTCTTATTCCACTGAAACAGCTTTAGTTAAAGTGACAAATGATCTCCTCCTTCAGATGGACGAGGACTCATCGGCTCTACTGTTATTGCTGGATCTCAGTGCTGCATTTGATACGATTGATCCTGCAGTGCTAATCAACAGACTTAAAGATGTTTTTGGCATCTCTGCTCTTTCTTGGTTAGAATCCTATCTGTGTGATAGGTCTCATTTTGTCTCTTTTAATAAATCCTTCTCCTCCACGGCACCAGTGAAGTTCGGTGTGCCACAAGGGTCTGTGCTCGGTCCCATACTTTTTTCACTATATGTTACACCATTGGGACAAATCATCAGAAGTTATGGAGTGAACTTCCACTGTTATGCCGATGATACACAGCTGTATCTACCAATAAAAGCGACTAATACTGACATCATGCGTCTAGAGGCCTGCCTCGTTTCAATTAAAACATGGATGTCTCAAAACCTCCTCCATTTGAACGCGGATAAAACAGAGCTCTTGTTAATTGGTCCTGCCAGTCATCGGCACAAGTTCAACAATCTTACTGTCTCAATCAACAACTGTGTGTTGGAGCAACACTCTGAGGACCTCGGTGTCATTTTTGACCCCACACTATCTCTGCAGCAGCACATTAGTGAGGTCACTAAATTGGGCTTTTTCACTTGAGGATATCTCAAAAATTCACTCCTGCCTCTCTTTAGCTGATGCTGAAATTCTCATTCATGCATTTGTCACATCCAGGCTGGACTACTGTAATGCGTTATTCTCTGGACTGCCGAGGAAAAGTACTCACAGACTACATTTACATTCATTTAGCTGACGCTTTTATCCAAAGCGACTTAGATTGTTCTACAGTAATCACCAGTGTTACAGTCACTGGAGGCAAGGTGGGTTAAGTGTCTTGCCCAAGGACACAACGACAGTATGAACTGTGGGGAGAGTGGGAATCGAACCCCCTACCTTCCGGTTGAAAGACGACTGCTCTACCCACTGAGCTACTGCCGCCCTAGACTACAAATGGTCCAAAATACACTTCCTGGTCTTTTAACAAAGACCAGGAAGTTTGATCACATTACTCGGTCCTGGCTTTATTACACTGGCTTCCTATTCATGTTAGAGCTGATTTCAAAGTGCTCTTGTTAACCTATAAAATCCTTTGTGGACGTGCGCCCTCTGACCTATCTGACCTTATCACCTGGTATACTCCAGCTCGTACCTTCGCTCTCAGGACGCTGGCCTCCTTCAACTTCCTCAAATGAAGAAGAAGTCTGCTGGCTACAGAGCCTTTTCTTATAGAGCCCCATTTTTGTGGAATGTGCTCCCGGTGGAAGTGCGGCGATCTGACTCTGTTGAGATTTTCAAAAGCAAACTCAAAACATACTTATTTCACCAAACGTATGGAGACTGATTGATCATAGAGTTAGGTTTACACTGGTTGTAGCTGTAGGTACACACTCAACCGCTCATATTATTATATCTATATCTTATTTCTTCTTTCTACCTCCTCCTAGGGTGGACGCAAACCTCTGATCGCATAAACCGTTTTTGTGAATATGTTCTGTATTTATATGTATTTTTCAACTGTCCTGGACACATTCTTGCACGGCCTGTCCGTCCTGGGAGTGGATCCCTCCTTCTGTGGTTCTCCTGAGGTTTCTCTTTTTCCCGGCTGGGTTTTTGGAGTTTTTCCTGACCCTGATGGAGGGTCTAAGGACAGGGATGTTGTCTAGTGCAGTCTGTTAAGCCCTTTGAGGCGGCTGTTGTTGTGATATTGGGCTGTACAAAAATAAACGTCTTGTCTTGTCTATATAGCCATAGTCCTACACGTGGCCACATCACATCTGGAGCAGCGGGGAGCTATGCACAGCTGCTTTGTGGACTTTAGCTCTGCATTCAATACAATCCTCCCAAAAGGCTGGTGTTTAATCTGTCTGAACTCTTTCTGCTGCTGAATCAGGGTCTTCCTGACTGATCGAGGACAACCTGACCTGGAGCACTAATAGCTATTGTAAAAAAAGCACAGCAGAGACTCTATTTTATAAAAAAAATAAGGAACAACCACCTTTCCCAAGGACTACTGGTGCCCTTTTACCAATGCTCCAGAGAAAGCATTCTCACATACTGTATCTATGTGTGGTTTTCCAGCTGCACAGCAGCAGTCAGGAAACTGCTCCAGAGGGTCGTCCACAGCCCAGAGGATTATCGGCTCCCCCATCCCCTCTTTCTGTGAATTTAACTACTCTGGCTGCCTGAGAAAGGCCCAAGTAATTCCTAAGTACACAACCCACCCTGGACACTTACTTTTGAACTGCTTCCATCTAGTAGACAGTTCAGAACACTGAAGGTCCATATTAATAGACTGTCTAATTGTTTCTATACAAAAGCAATAATCACACTGAATAACACAAAAATCAAAGAAATAATAATGTGACTGTACATTAATTAATTTTGGGTCGCCCTAATTTTGTTGTATGTGTACAAAGTCAATAAAACTATTTAAATCATCTTCTACTGTTTATTGCTGTAGGACATAAAGCAGCTCCTAAAGCTCCAGCCTCTGACGTCACTACACAGGAGTTTATTCACTTCTCTGTGCTTCATGGAAATGGACATCAGTCACATTTCTTTGACACATTTGACTCAATAGTTGTTCTATTCGATGGAAACACAGAACAAAGTGTGTTGAAGCTGCAGCAGTGGTTCTGATGGTGCTTGGTGCAGACAGTGGCTGAGAGCATGTGGCTCTGTGTTGCAGGAGATTGTTCACAGCTGCTGTCATTTTGCCAGTGTTTGTCTGATATCTGCTGTTGTTCTAGTGATGAGGAGGACTGACAGCAGAGGCACAGCTCAGAGGAGAACAGCTTATTGTCTCCAGAAGAATCCTTCACATGACTCTTCCTACATGTTTGATCTAAAAGGTTAGTGCAGTTAAACAGCTCCAAACTGGACTCTTCAGGAGCTGCTTTAATAAGAACTCTAGATTCAGTTCTGACTCGTGTGGACGACACAGTCTTTATCACAAATGTTTCAATCAGATCTGGTTCTGACTAAAAGCTCAAACAGACACATTCACTTTTATTGTGACGTGTGTAAAACGTGCCTTTATTTGATTTCTCTCATTTTGTCCAACAGCGCTGTGCTCTGGGATCGATAAGTCACTGACACAGCTTTAATCCAACACATTTTCTAAGGTGTGTTCCTGCTGCATTGAGGCTTGTGTTCAGGTCTAAAGACACACTGGGGGTGAGTGTAACTCTGCTACAGACACACTCTCATACAGCTCCAGCTTATACAGGTGTCTGCAGGCCTCTATGAGTCTGAGTCACACTAACTCTGCAACAAACTACTGCTGCATCACTTTTACAACCATCACTGTCTCAGAGTCACACACACACACTTTTCAGGACAATGTGGAAAAGACATGACTTTTGTCCCTGAATTTGTGTCTGGCTCAGAGTTTGGACAGAGACAGATCCCATTGTAAGTCCAGTAAGTCCAGTAATGAATAGGGTTTGTCTGAGTCAACAAAGGTCAGGCTCAGTGACACATCAATGACAGCATTTACAATCATTATTTCTCACTTTACATCAAGTGGAAGAGAAGAAACATCTGCAGTTTGTACAAAAGACAAACTGAGCTTCTCCAATATTTCTGAAGCTTTGAAATCTTTCTGTGAGTTTAGAGCAAAGCCTGTGGTTCAGAGATGTCTTGGTCTAAATCAATGAGACTGTCACACTTACACTTCCTGAGACCTGGTCTGATCCAGTGGACTCCAGCAGGATCCAGTCTGAAGGAAAACAGAGACATTACATCAGTCTGATCCACACAAGCTTTTCTTTTACATCTCATTGTTCCTCCTGAAGCACTCTTTGAGCCTCATTTATCAAACATGTGTCTCTGACATTTATCAATCTGAACTTCAGCAGAAGTTCACTCAGATCACATGCAGCTCTGAGCTCCAGTCCATTTACCACACTTTTACAGGATTTTACACTAAACTCTAATTAAACTTCAACAATTCACTTTAGAAAGTCACATCAGTTTTTGTTTGTTTGTTCAACAAAGGACTCTCTTCATGAGCCTCATGATGTTGGAGTTTCCATCAGACAAACATGTTTTCCTCCAACCTTGTGTCACACATGGATTGAACACAGTAGTGTTAAATGTGACACTACAGTGCACTGGGATGAATGCATCTGCACAAACAGCAGCTCAACTCAAGAACATCTTAAAGAAGGAGTTGCTTTAGTTTCACAGTGGATCAGAGGAAATAAATGAGTCATTAACAGTGAAAAAACTAAATGTATGTTAGTGCTCAACATATTTGTTCAAAGTGAAGCCTATATTAGAGTTAATATCAGAAAACAAAGTGAGTGAACAAGTAGAAGACATGATGCTGTCAGGTGGAACTGTGGAAGCTGTCTGGGTTGGAGGATGGACACTATTAAACAGCTTGTTCAATCATTAGGACTGGAGTTGGATTATGCTTCAGTCGTTTGGTCAAATACAAGAGAAAAGAACTTCCACAGCTGCAGCTCGCTCACAACACAGCACCACTCATTATTATGGGATGTCCAAACACAACCAATGGAAGGACTGTGTATAATAATATGGCCTGGTTAACTGTAAAAGAGACTCAACTATTCTTATTCACTTTCATTAGAAATATTATTGGAACAAAAACTCCAGAAGTCATTTATAGTAAATTATCATTTTTCTCAGATAAACACAGTTATTGTTCGAGACAAACCTGTGAAACCTTCATCAGAACTAATCAAATACAAACTACATGGAATTCTATTGCAGGATTTTTGTTGCTGGAAAACAATAAGAAATGTTTTTAAAAGAAGTTTAAAGTTTTCTAACGTAAATGTTTAATAATTTTACCAAGCAATAATGATTATGAATATGAAAATATTAGTGATGTCTGTCTACACAAACACACACTCTTTGCTGAAGGTGTACAGTTCAAGTCTTTGTTGTGATGTATTAAAGGCTGTGTTCACAGGCAGCTGTACTAATGAGCTCAGACACATGTTTGTAAGTTAGTGCAGGTTGTTGTGCAGCATGTTCATGACTGAAGCATGTCATTAGCCCTTTAACACCGAGCCGGTTTTGTGTGTTTCTGGTTGAAAAGGGCATGTCCACAGTAAATTGATGTCTCTGTAACTACAAGGTGTATTTCAATAATTCTGGTGTCAAAAATCAGAATTTTTTTATGTGCATGTTACAGTTTCAAAAAACATCAAGATGGAAAAAGCAAAATAACCCCAACAAACATTTCCGCCTAAAAAATAATATTTGGATGAATATCTCGTGCACGTGGCGTGGTGATTAACACTCCTGCCTCACAGCAAGAAGGTCGTGAGTTCAAAACCCGGCCGACTCAAACATTCTCGGCCGACTCCGGTCTTTCTGTGAGGAGTCTGCATGTCCTCCGTGTTACCGTGGGTTCTCTCCAGGTACTCCGGCTTCCTCCCACCGACCAAAGACATGTATGTATAAGTTAATTGGCAACTCTAAAGTGTCCCTAGTGAATGAATGTGAGAGTGAATGGTTGTCTGTCACTGTTTGTCTCTATATGTCAGCCCTGCGACTAACTGGCCACTGTCCAGGGTGTACCCGCCTCAGGCCCAAAGCTGCTGGGATAGGCTCCAGTCACCCGACCCCTAACGGGACAAAGCGGTAGAAAATGAATGAAAAAATGAATGAATGAATGAATATCTCCTTTAGATGAAGGCAGTTGCAGCCCAAACACTATTTTAAACTACAGCCACACATGTCAACATTACCTGCACCAAATATAATTATTCTAATGTGTAAGAAACCAAAACTATTAAGATTTTAGTCTTTTAGTCTGAAATATTGAGGCGGAGTCTCCATTTGGAACAACAGCGTATATATCATAAATGCTGAGTCTTTTGTTTGTTTTCTGAGAATCTTTTGCACCTACTGGTTACTTGTTTGCCATTTAGTAATAAATATACTACAGACCTGGATTATGGTTAGTCACATTGTACTGCTATTATTTTCAACAATACTGTATATGGTAAAGACATTCAGGCAGACAGTGACAATAAGCCACTTGAGAACATCTTCATAAACTCATTGCACCAACCTTCAGTCAGATTGCAAAGATACTGGTTAAAAGTGACTTACAAAGCTGGCGCAGAACTAAACATTGCGGAAACCTTGAGTCGAGCTTTTCTTAGAGAGCACAAAGAAGATTTATTAGAGATCAGTACACATGTGGACTGACATCCAAAGCCGCCAAGCCCATTGTTCCATCGCCATTAAGATCCATGGATCACACTTAGGGATGGTTGAGTGTAAGGACAGAGCCAGACATTATGTATTGGCCAAACATGTTGTCACATCAAGCAAATTATATCACAGTGTGCAGTGTGTAACAAGTCCCGCAACAGCAATCCAAGAGTACCACTACTTTCACATCCAGTCTCCAAAAGACCCTGGGAGAAAGTGGAGCAGATCTCTGACACTCAAACGAATCAGAGTTTCTTTGTGTGGACGACTTTTCAAAGTTTCCTGAACTAATGAAACCAGTCACAGCATCATGTCAATGAAATCAATATTTGCCAGACATGGCGTAATTGATGTGGTAATATCAGATACTGGTCCCCAGTACGCTAATGCTGAGTTCAAGGAGTTTGCAGAAAGCTGGTAGTTCAGACACATTCTGTGTCACATTCAGAACCAGAATAAACCTTGTGTATAGGACTGTCCCCAGCACTGCTGTTAGTGGGACAAAGGCTCAAAGAAAAACCACCAGCATCCACTTCCCTGCTCAGACCAGATGGGTCAGATCTGATCAAAATAACCACATTAAAGGAATATATACCTCTGACTCATATCACAAAATCATTCTGTAAGCCACTGACATTCTTTTCTATTTACAAACCCCCTACAGTATTTGCACCAAACACTCAACATCATTCAAACATTTTCTGCCATTTCCAACTATAGAATAAACTGGAATAAAATAAAGCATTCTACCTCTTACAGAAAACGCCTGGTACTCTGCAGCTCAGGATTCAATTCTTGCATTTCACGTAGACAATATCAGAGACTGGGTATAAATATTTCCCATGTTGTCAGAGTTGTTCTCCCTCGATCACATCCCTCTCAAAACAATACAAGATGATCTTAAACCCACAACCACAGCCAAATGATTGGCCCCAGATGGGCCGATCTGAGTACTTCACAATCTGCTCAGTTACTGGGATTTTCACCCAGAGTCATTTCTAGGGTTTACAAAGAATGGTGTGAAAAGAGAAAAACATCCAGTATGCAGCAGTCCTGTGGGAGAACATGCCTTGTTGATGCTAGAGTTCAGAGGAGAATTGGCCGACTGATTTAAGCTGACAGAAGAGACACTTTGACTGAAATAACCACTCGTTACCACCGAGGTCTGCAGCAAAGCATTTGTGAAGCCACAACACATGCACAACTTTGAGCCGGATGGGCTACAACAGCAGAAAACCCCACCTGTACCACTCATCTCCTCTACAAAGAGGAAAAAGAGGCTACAATTTGCACAAGCTCACCACAATTGGACAGTTGAACACTGGAAAAGTGTTGCCTGGTCTGATGAGTCTTGAGTTCTGTGAGACATTCAGAAGGTAGAGTCAGAATGTGTCGTAAACAGAATGAGAACATGGATCCATCATGCCTTGTTACCACTGTGCAGGCTGGTGGTGGTGGTGTAATAGTGAGGGGGGAGGGTTTCTTGGCACACTTTAGGCCCCTTAGTTCCAATCGGGCATCGTTTAAATGCCACAGCCTACCTGAGCTTTGTTTCTGACCATGTCCATCCCTTTATGACCACCATGTACCCATCCTCTAAGGATACTTCCAGCAGGATAATGCACCATGTCACAAAGCTCCAATCATTTCAGACTGGTTTCTTGAACATGACAATGAGTTCACTGAACTAAAATGGCCCCCACAGTCTCCAGATCTCAACCCAATAGAGTATCTTTGGGATGTGGTGGAACAGGAGCTTCGTGCCCTGGATGTGCATCCCACAAATCTCCATCAACTGCAAGATGCTCTCCTCTCATTTCTAAAGAATGCTTTTAGCACCTTGTTGAATCAATGCCACAGATAATTAAGGCAGGATTACTTACTGCCAATTATCAGCAGGGTTTTGCTGACCACATAAAACACAGTGTTGTTGGCAAACCTTTAAAGGCCACTTTCAGGACACACTTTGAAGAGTTTGTTCATTTACAGGCTAAAGACAATATAATTCTTGTCTGTTGTAAATTTTTTGCAATTGTTTATTAATATTCTTACTTTCTGAACTTGCTGCTTTATATTAATTTTAAAGAGAGTGCATGTACTTGCCAGATGGTAAAAGCTTAGACAAGGTGAGCATGGAGCCCAACTGACAGCCATCTTTCATCCATTGTTTTAATGAAAACACCTGGTTGTTTATATCTATTTTTTCATCAACATATGGTCCATACCTGAGAGTGTCCAGTCTGCAGAGGTCCTCCTGTAGAGCAGACAGGAGCTTTACTCCTGTGTCTCCTGGATGGTTGTAGCTCAGATCCAGCTCTCTCAGATGGGAGGGGTTGGACCTCAGAGCTGAGGCCAGAGAAGTACAGCCTTCCTCTGAGATCAGACAACCTGAGAGTCTGCAAACACACAACATTATACAGATCATCAGTAACAGGTCTAAACATTAACAGGTCAAACTCCAGCACATTTAGTTCACTACATTGTGTTTAATGGAAATTGAGTTCATTATAAAAGCGACTAAAATCAATTATGTTAGTTTTTTTTTATTAAAAACATTTTGACTCCTGACTTGAGTTAGTTTAGTAGAAAAAAATAGACAGCACCTGTTAAAAGTATAAGTAAAAATAACAAAAGCCTTGTAAAACTGAACTATTTTACAGAGAAGACAAATCTTTTTATTATTATTTTAAATATCTGCCTTTTAAAAGAGCACCTAAGTCATTAGGATGCTTTTCTTATAAACTAACAGTGAGTACCATTAAAATTAATACACTTTACACTCCTGACCTGAGTTGTTCCAGTTTACAGTGAGGACTCTTCAGTCCAACAGACAACATCTTCAGCCCTGAGTCCTTCAAGTCATTGTTACTGAGGTCCAGTTCTCTCAGACTAGAGGACTGGGAGCTGAGGACTGAGGACAGAGCTTCACAGCTTCTCTCTGACAGGTTACAGCTGCTCAGTCTAAAAGAATATATTGTTGTGAGCTGTAGAAGAAACTTTCAATACTATTTAGTAAAATAAACAATACACACAGAGCTTTGTTGGAGGCTTTGACCACTGGCACCAGCCTCAGTAGAGCCTCCTCTGAAGCAGAGTATTTCTTCAGCTCAAACACATCCAGAGCTTCTTCTGATGACAGTAAGATGAAGGCCAGAGCTGACCACTGAGCAGGAGACAGTCCAGCTTCAGACAGACGTCCTGAACTCAGGTACTGTTGGATCTGCTCCAACAGAGAACGATCATTCAGTTCATTCAGACAGTGCAACAGGTTAATGCTTCTCTCTGCAGACACATCCTCACACATCTTCTTCTTAATGTACGCCGCTGTTTCCTGATTGGTCTGAGAGCTACTTCCTGTCTGTGTCAGCAGACCCTGTAGAAGGCTCTGATTGGTCGGCAGTGAAAGACCCAGAAGGAAGCGGAGGAACAAGTCCAGGTGTCCATTTGGACTCTGTAAGGCCTGGTCCACAGCTGTTTGGTGAAGATTTTTTAATTTAGGTTTTACTCTGAGCAGTGTAGCCCACTTGGGTTTGTCTGAGAGCAGGTTGATCCCAGTGTTGATGAAGGTCTGATGGACGTGAAGAGCAGCCAGAAACTCCTGGACACTCAGATGGACAAAGCAGTAGACCTTGTCCTGGTACAGACCTGGCTCCTCTCTAAAGACCTGTGTGAACACTCCAGAGTACACTGAGGCTGCTGTGGTGTCGAGGCTACACTCGCTCAGGTCTGACTCGTAGAAGATCAGGTTTCCTTTCTGCAGCTGCTCAAAGGCCAGTTTTCCCAGAGACTCCACCATCTTCCTGGTCTCTGGACTCCAGTGTGGGTCTGTCTCAGATCCTTCTTTATACTTGATGTTCTTGACTTTGGCCTGAACCACCAGGAAGTGGATGTACATCTGAGTCAGGGTCTTGGGCAGCTCTCTCTCTCTCTGGTTTTCAACACATGCTCCAGGACTGTGGCAGTGATCCAGCAGAAGACTGGTATGTGGCACATGATGTGGAGGCTTCGGACGTCCTGATGTGGGAGATGATTGTGTCGCCTTGTCTCTGAACCTCTTCCTGAAGTACTGCTCCTTCTGTGGGTCGGTGAACCCTCGGACCTCTGTCACCATGGAGACACACTCAGCTGGGATCTGATTGGCCGCTGCGGGTCGTGTGGTTATCCAGAGGCGAGCGGAGGGAAGCAGGGTCCCCCTGATGAGGTTTACCAGCAGCACATCCACTGAGCTGGACTCTGTAGCGTCAATCAGGGCCTTGGTTTTGGTGAAGTCCAGAGGAAGTCTGCACTCGTCCAGACCGTCAAAGATGAAGACCACCTGGAGGTCTTCAAAGATGCAGAGTCCTGCTTCTTTGGTTTCACTAAAGAAGTGTTGAACAAGTTGCACCAAACTGAACTGTCTCTTTTTCAGCACATTGAGTGCTCTGAAAGTGAACGGGAACAGCAGCTGTATGTCCTGGTTGGCTTTGCCTTCAGCCCAGTCCAGACTGAACTTCTGAGTGAGCACTGTTTTCCCGATGCCAGCCACTCCCTTTGTCAGCACTGTTCTGATTGGTCCATCTGTGTCAGCTGGGCCTTTAAAGATGTCTTCACATGTGATGGCTGTCTCTGGTCTGCCTGGTTTCCTGGAGGCTGTTTCGATCTGTCTGACCTCATGTTCCTGGTTGACCTCTGAAGCCCCTCCCTCTGTGATGTAGAGCTCTGTGTAGATCTGGTTCAGAAGGGTGGGGTTTCCTGCTTTAGTCATGCCCTCAAACACACACTCAAACTTCTGCTGCAGGTTAGACTTCAGTTTACTCTGACAAACTCCAGAAGAACTTCCTGAATGAAGACAACAGATAAAGCCATGAGTCTCAGAGAATATAAAATGACTGTGAGCCTCTTGTTAAATGTGTTAAATGGTCCTACTGCTCCACAGACGCTCAGCCAGCTCCTTCTGCTTCATCCTCTTCAGGAAGTTCAGTGTGATCTTCAGAAAAGCCTCACTGCTGCTCCTCTGCTCTTCATCCTCATCCTTCAGATGCTCTAAGCATTCTGGGTAATCTGTGCTCAGAACCTTGTGGAGCTTCTTCAGCTCCTTCTTGACAAAAGTGCAGATGTTCTCCTCTAAAAGCTGAACAAATTATATGTATCCATTTACATTTAGTCATTTAGAAGATGCTTTTATCAAAAGCGACTTACAAGTAAGGAAATAAATGGAATCAATTTTAAGGGTAGCAAAAGCACAAGTGCATCAAAATGTGTCTGTTAAAACTCAGTACAGAATAAAATGCTAAATATAGGTGATATCAAGTAAGTTTATTTCAATGTATGTTTTTTCTGTCTGACTGTGGAATGTAACTCTACAGGATGTATTTAGGCTAATTGACTGGAATGTTAGGAACAGACATGGGTCATAAAG